>OMLB01028410.1:64390-92277 GCA_900302555.1 Myripristis jacobus | reverse complement strand
ATTCAGAACCATACCCAAAATCAAAGTGGAAAAATTAGATCACAGGCTGATCCATCTTGTGTGAATTTACCCTAGACCACTCATAATGTGGCTCAGCAGTGTGTATGGCCTCCACGTGCCTGTATGCATTCCCTACACTGTCTGGGCATGCTCCTGATGAGACGACGGATGGTCTCCTGGGGGATCTCCTCCCAGACCTGGATCAGGGCATCAGTCAGCTCCTGGACAGTCTGTGGTGCGATGTGGCGGCGGTGGATGCTTTGATACATGATGTCCCAGAGGTGCTTGATTGGATTCAGGTCTGGGGAACGGGCGGGCCAGTCAATAGCATCAATGCCTTCATCATACAGGAACTGCTGACACTCTCCAGCCACATGAGGCCGGGCATTGTGCACCAGAAGGAACCCAGGGCCCACTGCACCAGCATGTGGTCTGACAGTGGGTCTGAGGATCTCATCCTGGTACCTAACAGCAGTCAGGGTACCTCTGGCTAGCACGTGGAGGTCTGTGCAGCCCTCCAAGGATCTGCCTCCACAGACCATCACTGACCCACCACTAAACCGGTCATACTGGAGGATGTTGCAGGCAGCATAACGTTCTCCCCGGCGTCACCAGACTCTGTCACGTCTGTCACATGTGCTCAGTGTGAACCTGCTCTCATCTGTGAAGAGAACAGGGCGCCAGTGGCAAATCTGCCAATTATGGTGTTCTCTGGCAAATGCCGATCGGGCTGCACGATGCTGGGGTGTGAGCACAGGTCCCACTAGAGGATGTCGGGCCCTCATGCCACCCTCATGGAGTCTGTTTCTGACAGTCTGGGCAGAAACATGCACACCAGTGGCCTGCTGGAGGTCATTTTGGAGGGCTCTGCCAGTGCTCCTCCTGTTCCTCCTTGCACCAAGAAGCAGATAGCGGTGGTGCTGCTGGGTTGTTGCCCTCCGATGGCCCCCTCCACCTCTCCTGGTGTACTGGCCTGTCTCCTGGTATCTCCTCCATGCTCTTGACACTGTGCTGGGGGACACAGCAAACCCTCTGGCCACTGCGCGTATGGATGTACCATCCTGGAGTAGCTGCACTACCTGAGCAACTTCTGTGGGCTGCAGATACTGCCTCATGATACCACTATGTGGCGAGGGAACTGGAAAAATGCAAAACTAGCCGAGGATCAATGAGACAGGATGCAGAGAGGAGAATGGTCTGTGGCCACCACCTACAAAGCCATTCCTTTATAGGGTTTGTCTTGCTGATTGCCTCTCCTTTCCACCTGTTGTCTGTCCAATTAGCACAACAGCAGGTGAAATTAATTCACAATCAGTGATGCTTCCTAACTGGGCAGCTTCATATAACAGGAGTTTGACTAACTTGGAGTTACACTCTGATGATTATGTGTTCCCTTTACATTTTGAGCAGTGTATATATCTGTTGACTCCAGTGGATGGATGGATGGAGGGAGAGATAGATAGATGTACTTAATTGATCCCACATTGGGAAACTATCAACCTACTGTCAATATATCTATCAACACTAGAAGAGAAAAATGTATATTGTTAACCTTTGCATACCCCAAAAGTAATAATAAAAGTATGCATACTAAATATCTATAGAATATCTGTAAACCCTCTACCTTAAAAACCTGTGTATAGACTGCATGTATAATGAAATATATCTGCAAATATAGAATAAAGATGTAGTCATGACATATAATTTCTGATATCATTTCCATATGTAAAGGCATGTTTGTGTGCATGTCTGTGTGTTTGAAGCCTGCAGGAGCTGCTGCTCTGCCCCGTGTGGCGGATTCAGGAGTATGTGACTCTGCTCCAGGCTCTGGCCTTACACACACACCCCGGTCACCCTGACCATACACACCTCTCCTCTGCCCTTAACACACTGCGGCAATACAGAGAGTTCATCCAGAAGGTACAACACACATACCATCAGCATTATAACAGTGTTAACAGACAAAATAAACCCCAATGTTTCCCAGAGTCACAGACTGTAGACGGTCATCAGTCATCAGACACTTTCGTATAATTGCTGTAAAGAAATAAAAAAGATCAAGATGATTGGTAGCCTCTGTCTCACGCCAGTAATATTGTGTTTGTCCTACATGGCATTTCCCATAAACCCTGGTGACTCTGAAGCAACCCGGCACAGTTTCTGCAAAATCCACACATAAGCCAAATATAATGTAGCCAACCTACAAGCTAACAAAAATGCAAAAGAGTAGACATTTTAAATTTATTGCAAAACATAAAAACTGTTACATTCTCCTGGAAACCCCTTTTCCAGACATTTGTAGCAGGTCATTATGTTCCAGTAGTTCAAACCGGTGATAATTATAGGTTACTGGACCAAGTTGTCTTGCACAGGAGCAAAGAATTCAGTTCACAGTATGTATTAGGTATGCAGAAACATTGCAGTGAACACTTCAGTGCTGTAGCTCCTCTGTGTGTAAAACACTAAGCACAAATGAAATTGATATGCAGATTATTTGTGTGGTGCTGTGATTTCTCCATGTCAAACACATGCATGCACCCACACACACTCTAATACAGTGGTTCTCAACCTGGGGTCCTGGGACTCCCAGGCATCCTTGAGGGTGTTCCAGGGGTCTCCAGAAAAATGTTGACTATTTTAATTTCATTGACTAGAAATGAGTCCAATGAGAAAATGTATTCGAATGACTGTTCATAGGTTTCACTCTCTTCTGTTAATCTGCCGGTCTACAGTATAGAGAGTTAGATGGAGATGGAGATCCCTGAGAATACATCTTATCAAATGCAGGTTCATGGCCTGATGTGTATCAATTTGGGAAGTCCCTGACACCAAAAAAAGGTTGAGAGCCACTGCTCAAACACATATAAAATAAAGTGTCTTCTCCTCTGATTCAGTTGAAGAAAAACTCAGAGAGAGACAGAGTGATGGAGCAGACTCAACAGATGATCCACGGCTGTCCGGTAAAACTCTCTCTCTCTTTGTCTCCATTTGTCTCATAGTTTTCAGCTTTCTCCAACTGACTCTCAAAACTGTATGTAAACCTGTGTGTGTGTGCATAGCACCTGTGTGAAGGAAACAGGCAGCTGATAATGACTCAGGATGCTGCTTTGCTCCGGAGCCCTAATGAACACATCCCAGACTCTCTAAGGTAACAACAACATGTTAGAACTGGGTCAGTCAGGCGGTGTTTGATTTAATCTGCTTAGACTGCTAGGTGGGCGGGGTTTTCCACACCAGGACAATTCACACAGTATCAGGGAATCTGTCCTTCACTGGGAAGTATAATAAATTGACCTTCAGGTCCTTCCTCATAATAGACCAGGCACTGATTTATATTGCCCCATGTGGCAAACACCACCCATCCGGGCGCTAAGAGAGAGGAAAACAAACAGCTGTAAAAATTGTATTTAAAAATGCAACGTTCCCACGTCCCAAATGCACACACACCAGCTAGTACTGTCTCCGAAACTGACAAAGCTCATGTTTAGACTCAATTTTAGACATATTCTTAAATAAATGAATTTCGAGCATTGTAGATAATAAAGATGTATTTCATTTCTTTTCATGTAATTGTCATTTATGTCACTGAAAACGAGAGATTATGAATGTATTGGCCCTACAGAAAAATGCTTCAACATAGCTACTGTATAATTTCTCAGATCATATACAAATGTGGATTTTCATCATATAATACTTTCTTTTTAAAAATTGCACCATTTACTAAAGTAATGCCAGTATTGTGCGTATTCTTGTGTGTGTGTGTGTGTGTGAGATCAGGACCTATGAACAGGTGTCAGACGTGGGCCTGTTCCTGTTCACTGATGCTCTGGTCTTGACGCAGAGGAGTGTGTGTCACACACCGTTCATGCTCACTAACCAGAGCACACACGCTTTCCTGGCCTCTGTAGCCGTTGGCAGCCTGGCTGTCAGAGAGATCACACACACACGCTGTGAGTGCAAACACACATTTTGGTAATTGAAAATGAATGCTTTTCTCCCTCATGTTTCTTATCTTCCCCACTGCATAATCCTTTTCTTTATAATCCTTATCAATAATGAAAGTAACAAATAAATCATGTGTCTGGTATCAGATGTGTGTCATGCCTTTGTCCTGAACGGGCCGCGTCGCTCCTGGTTCTGCGCCACAGAGACAGAAGAGGATAAAGAGCGGTTCCTCTGCGCGCTGCGTTCAGCCATAAACACTGCTGCGACGGGACAGCAGTGACAGGAGTGTGGCCTCACACCAAAAACACAAGGGGAGGTTTGGACGGCTCTTTGCTGTGAAAAATTACAAAGTTCAGGAAATGTGTTTCCAGGAATTTGTTTCCAACACAAATTGTCTTCTACGCTACATTTTTATTTGTAGCACATCTGCCACTATTAAAATGTCTGTCTGACTTTCTCGCTGTATGCTAAAAGTATTCCCCTAAAAAGTGTGTGCAGTCAGAATATATCATTTTTATTATGTAACATAGCAGGATACATATACTACGCAACCTTACTGTCAGGCAAGTGAGATGAATTGTAAATCAACCAGATGCAGGGTTTGTTACATAGTGATGTTTTTTTGTGCTGCATGAATTTTGGACAAGACCAGAAAAGATGCAGAGTTGAAGATTTCTGAAATGATTTAGAGGGCTGGGAATTGTATCAATATTAGATCTATCAGGATATGAGACTAGTTATCCATCTTTATACCCAAAACAAAATCTTGAAATGTTGCCCGTCATTGCCTATCATGTTACTTTCCAAATTGTTATAGCTAAAATTGGCTAAATGGCTAAAATTTAGCAGTTACTGTCAAACCTGTCATATGGCATACTGTCAGTGTTAGTCATGTTAATTACTACCACTAGTTTGTTGAGTATAACTGTTGTGAATGAAATTGCATTTGGATTTTAGATATATAGATAAATAGACAGGCAACAGGATACAGTTTAAATACAAACTGTTGTTATTTATCTCAATCAGATGAGCCATTCATCCTGTGCAAGGTATAAAAAGTCTTTATTGATAACCAAAAATAACACAAAAGTTACATTTGAAAGATTATCACTAAAGAAGCTTCATTACAACACATCAGTAACATACCTGTATGTACATTATTGCCAACTTATTAAAAAATATCCATGTATTCCATTCACAGAATTGGATAAAATGGCTGTATCGTTAACTGGCGCTTGCAGCAGATACAGTAATCGATGATCAATACAAATACTCACGATACAAGTAAACATTCTTTCAACAACATTTATTACTATAGTGGTTGTTATGACTACAGCTTGTTAATTTTTTCCCGATCACAGTGACTATATTCACACATATCAGTGGCAGCGAGCTGAAGACAAATGGGCATGGCGACTATTTACTACAAGGTTAAAAGGTTTGTATGATAATTTTTACAGCAATACAGTGTATATACATTGAACATGAAATGAATACAAAAGGAGTTGCACTTTGCCGTCCTCATAGCACCGTAGACGAGGATTCAAAATGAACTGAATTATCTTCCATTGCGAAAGATGCAACAAAAAAGTAAAGCGATACATTGACCGTTTGAATTTGGATGTAGTTTTCCTCCTGTAACAGCCAAAGATAATCTAACATTTTTGTCCCATTCAGTGGCAAAAAAAAATAAAATAAACTCAAACTATCAAAGTATCCCTTTGACATCTATCAGAGTCTGCGGTTGACGAGGTTTGGGTTGTTGTTGGCTGCAGGCGTTGGGGTAGTCCCGTCTTTCCCGCCGGGCAGAGCGCCCTGTGGCGGCTGCACCTTGCTCTGCGGTCGCAGGTTGGCTGCCGTGCTGTTTGTCCCTTTTGGGGAGCTGTAGCCTTTAGGTTTGGGGATTCTTGTAGGTCCCGGTCGTCGGAATGCTTCTATAGGTATCTGGAGAAGGGAGAAAGAAACAGTGGAGTGAGGATAGACAAAAAAAAATCTTTGCTATCTATTTTTATGTCTTAATCCACTTCATCTGGGAAATACAGATTAAGAAAAGACCCAAAACTGAGGAAAAAATGGTGATTGGATACAGGTGTGGGTTAATACACTCAAGATTTACACCTAATTCAGTGGGCTTGCAGCAATTTCCACAGTAGGATTTAAGAGATCGTTACAAGGCTAGAGAAAACTCAGTATGTTTCAAACCATTCAGATTTTTTTAAGTTTTACACCCAGCAGGCGCAGTCTGATGTGATCATCTCTGCTGGCAACAAGTTAGCAAATGATTCACATTTTAGAAGATCATCAATAACGTCAACATCTCTGTTTGTGGAAATGTTTACACAAAGCATTTTAGAATAGCCATGAATACAAGATGGATTTTGAACAGCAAACGTGATTTGGAATCATCTCCAAAATCTTAGCAGTGTTAGTGCAGTGAAGTTTAAATAATCTCTGTTTGTCCTGTTGGCCTTGGTTGAGTTGCTGACAGTAGCTCAGTGCAGCATTGGTGTAATGCTCAAAGTGGCCACTAGGTGATACCAAATGCTACTTTATGAACGGCACAGCAACACTGAAAGTTCAGCTTCATTGTTGTTGTTCTGCTACTGCTGCACTTTGGCCCCACTGACTTTTTAGAAAAATATACATAAAGAAAATGGTGTAACTGCAGTAGCTGGTGATGAGATGCTATGTATTTTGTCTTGTAGTGCATTGGTTCAAAAAGATTTCTGTGCAGTTACATGGAGTTTTAGGCGATTAGAGGCTGGGGAAATCTGAAAAAGACATCATGAGTCAAATCCTGCAGAGGAGACTTTTTGTTCCAACTAAGCTTTTACTGTATACCATGTAAATAAGGTGACTTTTGAGAAATCTTGGTTTCTTAATGGAATTGTAATTGGCGTGGATCAGCATTTTGAATGCCAGTTCTAATACATCCTCAGTTTTCTCTGTTCATTTAAAAGTGCAAGTGGCAAGAGGCTATTTTTGTAGCACAGTTTAAAAACACTATCCTGGGAAATCTCTCTCATGGGAGTTAACATCAGAGTTTTCATATTCTCAAATAGCTCACTGCTCAGCTTACTGTGCAGTCACCTCATGAGGTGTTTACATACACGCCAACATCCTTGGATACTCAGATAAATAGATAGACATCATATCCCACTAACACCCATGTGTCCCCATGTACATTCCACATTTGTTTGCAATGCTCCTTTTTTCTCTAAATATGAATAAGGACATTCAGCTCAGACTGTAATTTGTAAAAGCAATTATGCAGAATGTATGTAACCACGCTCACTCTAATGTAATGTTGAAGCTAATCTAATGTTCTTCATGTTTCTAAGACCTTGCTCCTTTTCAGAAATTGTTGCTTTTCTTCCTTCTTGAAAATGAGAGACATTTCAAGAGCATAAACTTTTTTGTGTTTTTGTTTGTTTTTGTGTGTTTTAGTTTAGACTGTGCTCATTTATGTTTTGTCTCTGTGTTTCTGTGACCGATGTGATGTATAAATCATTGTAGAGTCAGGACAGAGCAACAGTGTCGTCACATCTGAGCTTCTTTGCTCTTTTGCAGTCTCTTAGTTCGCCTGCTTCAACACGCTTGGATGAAAACAGACTAAATTAATCTCCATGCTGTGGTAATAGCCAGGGTGCAATTATTTTGTTCAAAGATATCAAAGGATGTGATTGGCACCTTTTTCCCCCCACTGACTGTTCTTCCATTTACCCTGCACCTACTTCTGAAAAAGGGAATTACGTTTTATAATATGCAGCGACAAGAGGCCCTTTCACCATACTTGAGCTTATCCCTGTAAGTGGCTATAACCAATTTAAATTTATAGAACTGCAGCATGTGGTAATGACTATATCTGTACATGTAATGGAAACCATGTTGCGACACAGACATCTGTGACATTTTGCCCATGGGGGTTTATCACAGGCAGTAATTGAAGATTTCTTTGTTGTAGGAGTCAAAGTTTGTAGACTGAACAAAATAAGATCATTCAGTGATTTCAAATGATTTTTGTCCTCTGGTCCAGTTCCGAATGAATGAAATAAATGTGTGTTTCATTTGCTTTTACCCTGCCATGCCTCTTATCTCAGTTACAAAGGAAACACTTCTGTGTCAAAGAATGCTTTTTTCCCCAGATCTACTTTAAATGTGTTCAGAGTGAAACTGAAACGCTTCTGCATTGCCATCAGTTTCATCACACCACTGTCCCCAAACACCGAACCACTCGGCAAGCGGTGTGACTTTGAGTTTCCCCCGAAAAAGCTCGGCCATATTTTATATGTGGCTTGAGGTTTCAAGAATTAACCTTAAAATCTGCAGTGAACCATATCCTTAAATATACATATGGGGTATAAATTTCTGAGTAAGTAGAGCCTACGCTTTAACAGAGGTAATGGGCCAGAAAATCTTGTGTGGGCTCCACGTCACGGGAGCGTTGTTGATTTTACATGGAGTGAGCCTTAATGTGCTGCTTTGTTCTCTCGTATATCAGCAGTACAGCAGGAGTTCGACTAAGCACTTCCTCTGCAATACCGGCGCGGTTGTCTCCATAGTAACCAAACACAAGGTTTGTTTTGGTGCTTGTGTTGCGGTGGGAGAGAGGCTACTCTCATAGTGCATATCCTCTCACACTCACACGCAACATAAAGGCCTTTGTTTAGAGAAAGCCTAACTAGCACCCTTCCAAACCATTTATTGTCCTAGCATGGCGTTACTGAGTCTTACGGTCAAGGTGTGCAAATTCTTTTGTGATTATTATCATTGTGGAGGAAATCCGCTTTCGCCTGCAATGTGACACTTAATACAAAACTTATCTTTTTGGCAAGGATGCAGTGGGGTAATTAGACATTCTTGGCTGAGCTGAATAGACACCAGGTTGATGTAAAATTCCAGTATCATGATTTGGTAGATTTTTCTTTACATTTCCACCACAAACCTATAGTTTCCCAGCAACAAGCAATAATACTGTATTTTGAGTATGATTAGACTGTAGTCCTCAGTATACAGAGGCAAGTATTCAATGAAATCCTCTTTGGCTCGCAGTGTCATTTGATCCACATTTATCTTTCTGGATAAAGTGTGGTGGGCTGTCTTCCTTGGCTGGGCTACATGAGTATAGTTTATGAATTTGGCCCTCAGTAAGCTGGAGTGAGTAAAGTGTGAGTCAGGGGGTAATTGAGGTCGCAGACAGCAATCTCAGCTGCTCAATGGGCTCAAGTACTGGTCTAATGAATAGCATCTTGTTTAGGCCCTGCATCATTTTATTGCGGCCAGACTACTTTGGATCCGGTTTCTCCAGCTGCATTCCTTCCCACTCAATCAATTTAATGCTTGATTTAATCATCTGCTTGTAGTGACACTGAGTTGTGTGTGTGTGTGCGTGTGTGTGTGTGTGTGAGTGCATGCTTTTGAATGTGTGGCTTGTTCAGTGGAAGCAACTCCGCTTTTTTTGCACGGATTGCTTTGCTCTATCTAAGTGATACTGAGGATGTGCATAGCTCTGTTAAGCAGTGTTGTGGAGAGTTGCTCACTGCTTAGCGAGGAGAGGCTTGTCTGTCTACTTGATGTCCATCAACCACTCCTTTCCTAAGAGCTGATAAAGGGGCATTTCAAAATCTATTCAGAATTAGTGTAAGTTGATCAACTTCTGCGTCACTTAAATATGTCATTATGCACATTTCTTCATGCTTCATGAGTGCTGCTGCAGCTTGTGTTTTCCTCATTTGATCCTCAGTACCAACAGTGACGTAGGCCTGGCAAAGTGTCTGTAAACAAGCACACATAATCCCCAGAAATATACGTACCGACTTGTTCCACAGCCGGGCTTTGACAACTACATAAAATCAGTTAAATACAGTGATACAATGCAATGGACAGCTGCTTGCAGAATGTCATTATTGTTGTATCACTATAATAGTTTATATGCAAGTAATATTTAGTCTTACTCTTACTCTTACATTCATGCAGATGCCAAAACTAAAACTCTGTAAAAACCTGCTAAACTCACAATAAGGTGTTTTTCTTTTTTCTTCAGTATTTGTTTTCTTGTTACTTTTTATTAGCTTCTTTAAGGTATGGCATTTATCATTCTACTCTAATTGATGGGATCACCCCCCTTCCTGCCCCCTTTCCTCCTATCCCACCTCCCTTCTCTTCCTCCCTTCCTGTCTCCATCCCCCGTCGTCTTGCACTGACCTTCAGTCAAGATTAAATTTAAACAAAACGCACATATGTGGTCACTTTTCCAATGTGGGCTCATAAAACCACATTTAAAAGAATGCATATACATGGAGAAACACCCATAATTCAGGCCGGTGAGTCATGTCAAAGGAGATGATTCAATGGAGAAAGCAAAATAAAACAAGAGTTTTAGGTTACTGCCCATTAAATAGCTTGCTAAGTGGGATCCTACTGCTCAGAGAACAGTGTGGTTGGCCTATCAAAGAACACAGAGGTGGTTTTCGTATCCACATATTATAACAGATCGTCTCAAGTGAATTTTTATGGCCTAGGTTGTGTCCTTGGGTGCTGATACTTGAGACGAATTTTTGAGCACTATCCATGGGCAGGGATCCAAGTAATGGGCAAAAAGTGACACAAAGGTTTTAAAAATATATTCGAATGTTTCTTGGCAAAAAGGTGCTCCAATGAGAATAAAGTAATAAACAAGCCCCCCAAAAAAATATCCAAGAAGTTGTCCTCCACCATCAGGAACAAGAACAACCTTATGTTACTGCCCTAAGCTTAAAAAAGTATGTCTGTATGGCAGCTTTGCTAACACTGAAACAAGTACAGACTTTTAGTGACTAATGTCATGTTGAGTGTTTTTCTCAGAAGCAGGATAGGGGATCAACTGGCTAAGTCTTCTGGATTTGGATCAGGCATTAAAAATTCTGTTGTTTGAATTCTTCTGTGACATACATCCCAAGGCAGATAAAGTGATTTTGTCTGCTAATGCATCACTTATGTCTACTGATTAATGAGGATCAGTTTGCTCTAGTGCAGATTAAATTTATACCCAATAAACTAAATCATTCAAGCAAAAACATAATTGCAGATTTTAAAAAAATGCCATGAAAATTTTCATGGTCCTTTTTCATTAAATTGTATCCATATTTCAATAATGCATGATTGTAACCATATTACAAGAATAAATGAATGTCTGTTGGAGAAGAACGACTGTGTAATTCCACAAAAGCTTGCGTTTTTGGGGAAATACAAGGTTTTTATCCAACAGCAGCTTTCTGTTAGGAGCACCACTCTACGGTTTAAGGGATTGGAGCAGAGTTTCCATTGTATCATTTAAGAGAACTCCAAGTTCAAATCATGCTGGTTTTCACTCTCGGTCACTGGGTTTCTGTGCTCTAGATGTAAGGAGAAACTATGACATCAGCCTATGATTTTAACTCAAGCAAGCAAACACATGTCAGAATCCCTAGGCTTTTCTCTCTTGTTTTCTTGTAAAAGCAGCATATGAGCACAAAGGTTTTTCAGACAACTCCTCTACTTGGGTATCATTTAATTGGATCTAACAAAGTGTTATTTTTAACAGTTTTTTTTTTCAAATCTGGACAAGTGATTGATAACCATTTATGACTATACAGAAGCCTGTAACATAATAACACTGAATTCAATTTTCAGGTGTTAAGACATTACTGAACATGCACCAAGATCAAATCAAACAACTGGTTTCAATCTGATATATTCCTCAGATTATTTTTAATTTTAAACATTCAAAACATGCTGGGTTTAGTGAATAAATGAAATAGGCAAGCATGGATGACAAACTAAAACATAACACTTCCATTTTGCACACTTTAATATTCAGAAAATCAAACAACTTAATCAAAATGCAAGATGTGTAATATGAAGTGTAAAAAGAACTGATATGATACATCAGTGTGATTAGTCTGACTACATGGCAAATTTACCATTGAGTATACAGTAAGTGCACATAAGTTAAAACCTGGTGTACTGTCAAATTTTCTAGTGCTTTCAAATGATATTGTTTCTCATGCAAACTTATGTTTGAACATATCAAACAGAACTAAACAAACCAAAGTAAGTTAAACATCCAAACCCCTGTGTAAGCTTTCTATTTATAAATCCAGTAAAACAGACATTTAAATGCATCAGGGTATAATGCCAAGGCACTCAGGGCAGTTAAATGGGCAAAAGTTCTATTGGATCTAATGGGAGGGATTCATAAACAAAGGATGGGATGAAGGGTTTTGGGGGGTATTGGGTCAATCATAGACATTACTTACTGTAATTTGTGATGGCCTTTGGATAGGGGTGGAGGTGGGCTTTATCATGATGCTACTTGTGATTTTGCTGTTGCCTTTGGCAGCAGGGGCGCTGCAATTGGACAGCACTTGAGTCCTCTGCTCCTGGAGCCCAGGTGTGTGGCATGGACTCAGCGTTTGTGTTGGACTGCTGATGCTCTGAATGAAGGGGCTCCCTAAGTGAATGTGAATTTTGTTGTCCTCTGTGGTGATTACATTTGGCCCTGAGCTGTTGGACCTCTGGACCTGCCAGCTGCTCTGCCTTTCAGGGGTCACGCGGAAGATGGCATGACCTCCCACAACTTCTACCGGCTCTGTGGAGAGGGACCGGTCCGGGGTGCCTGTTGTCACCGACACAATTTGTATCGGTGACATCGCTCTGTCAGGTGTCACAGAGCCAGAAGAGTCAGGGGTCATCGCTCTGGAGTAAGTGGACATAGTGAAGGGTGATAGGGCCCGATCAGGGGAACATGGTCCATCAGACATTGGGGAACCTTTAGACTTTGTTGTGGGGGAAACCGATTTTGCAGTGGGGGATATGGATGCATTCTGGATGATGGTAATTCTCTGTTTGGGTGGGCCTCCACTTGTGGGTATCACAGCGGTGCTGGTGAATGACTGGGTGTTTTCTGTGGTTGGGCTGGTGATTTCTAGCATGGCTGTGTTGTGTCCATGGTCAGGAGTCACTTTGATGTGCAGAGGCTGCCCAGGACTGTGGGTCAACACCACATCGCCATGGTTGCCATTCTGCCGTGGTTGCACTTTGCCATTCATCTGATGGGGGCTCTCTTTGTTCTTGAGGAATGGGACTCGGGCTCTTCTCATGTTGTTGTTTAGGTTGTTAACATTATTGATGAGCGTGGGGCTGCATTTCGAGAGCTGAAGCTCGTTACTGTAATTTGCGTTATCCTCAGGTTCGCTCTCATCGTATAGTTTTCCGTTCACCACAGCTCGTTCCAGTGGTGGCATGGTCTGACAGTTGGGGGACAGGAGGTCAGGTGGCTCTGTCTGGACTTCCTTGGTGGAAACATGAAGGTCTGAAAAGCGTCTTCCATTCATGCCAGGACGGAGGCTTTTGCTAAAGCGTCTGTATCTCTCAAGCTCACGAGTGAGAGTCTCCATTTCCCTGGCCAGTTCTTTGTTTCTGACCTCCTGCTGGGTCAGTTTTCTTTGCAGTGTAGAATGGTCATTTTTCATGCGGCAAATGGACTCTTCGGTTCCCATGTATTCATGGATCTTCTCTTTGAGAGCTGATACTTCTCTTGTCAAATGACTTGACTTTGCCTCCTCTTCCCTCAAACGTTTATAAAGGACATGCTCTTGGCTGCACTCTTTCTTTTCAGCCAGTTGGTACATTGAGAGTTCTTTCCTGGATATCTCCAGCTCCTCCATCAAGGCCCTGGCTCTCTCCTGTTCATTGGAGAATCTTTTCTCCAGTGACTCTAACTCCTCATTCTTCAGCAGATCGCCTTCCACAACTTTCATGTCTTTAAGTTTGCGGCGAAGGCGCTCCACCTCCTGTGTCAAGTCCTTGACTTTGTTGTCCTCCTGTTGGAAGCGGTTGGCAATGGGTGTTTTGATGTGTTCCTCTTTAGCTTTGTTCCTCAGGTATTCTCTCTCAATGGTCTCTAGTGATTGCAGCCGTTTCTTCATCATACTGACCTTGGACTCCAAGTCTTTACTCTTTTCTTCTTCAGCCCTCAGTTTGGCTTTCAGGTCATCCCTGTCCTTGGTAGCACTGCACATTTTCTCCTCCAGTTCAGCCTTTGACCTCAGTGCTTTCTTGCTCTCTTCAATTAGCTTCTCTGTGACTGATGTAACTTTGTCCTGTTCAGCCTGAAGTTTACCAGTGCTGTTCTGAACCTTGTTCTCCATCTGCTTTAGCTTTTCTGCCATTGTCTTCCTTTCATCCACCAGCATGACTGTCAGTGTCTTTAACTTGGTAAGATCTTCCTTCAGTGTCAGCTCTGTCTTTGCCAACTGGCTTTCAGCAGCCTCGAGTTCTTTGACCCTGACTTTCAAGATATCTAGCTCGCTGGATAAAACCTTTGACACAGTCCTCTCCTTCTCGAGGTTGCTTTTGAGTGAGCTGCATTCCTGTTTGCTCTTGCTAAAAGCATCCTCTAGTTTTTCTAAGTCCATAATTCTGTGGTTGAGTTTATCAACTTCAGCCTTGAGGCTCCGGCTTTGGCTAGCCTCTTTCTCCAGTTTCTTGTTGAGGTCCCTGCACTGGTCCTCCATCCTGATCAACTCTTCATCCTTTCCCTCCATTTCAAGCACCCTTTTCCGTAACTCTTCAACCTCAGACATGAGACTGGAGTTTCCACACTCACCACGACTAATTTTGTCCCTCAGTTCCTGCAGTTCCTCCTCAGCTCTACGCAGAGTTTTGTTGGTCTCCTCTAGTTCATCAAGCTGCCTACTGAGAGTGGACATTTTCTGGCGCAGCTGCCTGTTCTGGGCATCTTCACTGGTCAATTTGGCAGTCATGGCCTCTTGTTCCTGGTGGTATCGACTGGCTTGGTCACGCAGCTCAGTCTCCAAGCGAAAGACTTTATGCTCCTCTTCCTGCAGACGGGCATTGGCGGAGCTCAGCTCCTCCTGGGCTTGTGAAGCGTTGGCACTCAGCTCCTGGACCTTAACAGTTTGTTGGTTCAGCTGTTCAGTGAGGCGCTGCTGTTCATCTACAACCATCAAGGCAAATGACTTCAGTTTTGTCAGTTCCTCCTTCAGCCCTGTGACCTTTTTGTTGTTCTCTTCCTCCTTTCGTTCTTGGTAGGCCTTTTCCTGATCAATCAACAACTTCAATCTATAAGAAAAGGAAAAGAAAAAAATCATTTGCATGACATGGAAGTGTGTGGCATTAGCAAATTGACAATACATTTTCACAAAATTAGTTCTCATTTTAATCACATTTGTCACTTGTTCACTAGTTCAAATTTTACATAATAGATTAATCATTTAAATTATTTTTTGTAAATGCATTTTAGAGTAGCAACTTCTAACAGCTTTGTGAAGTGTAAAGGTTTTTTTTTTCTTTGCTTGTTATATGAAGGATGCTTAAGATACTCTACACCTCCACTGTCATTTCCCATCAGGCCCACTTCTCCAAGGACTGGCACACCATAAATATTTATAGATATTTCCCCTACATTTCTGAGAGAACTAAAGGTTTTATGCAATGGAAAATTTAACACATCATAAAAACTAACTTTAACTCTCTCAGGTTAGTAGTATCTGGAATACCTGTGGTTAATTTTTTTAGTTCCCTTGCTGCCAATTGATTCTCATATGGTTTGGAAACTTGAGTTGCTATTGTAAATATTTGGGCCTGAGTTTAACAATCATCAAATCTGAAAATGTTTCCGTAGTTTGGGTGTGTACTTTGTATACTATACAACTTGATATATCCTCTATGAAACAGGAAACAGGACAATGAAACACAGCTATGGTGTTCTGCTTTCTTACTCTCTCACTAAATTCAGTGGAATGCCAAATGTAGATGATGACTATTGTCACCTTCCCTAGAAAAATGACACAGAAGGAAACATTTTGGCCATAAGTTCTCTGATGGTGAGCTCAGTAATGATAAGCAGTTGTAGTTTTCCCCCTGTATATCCCTGTACCATCAAAATCTTGCATTCCTTTGAAACTACCTGAAGGCACCATTCTTCTGATAATGTCTATTCTCTTTTTCAGTAAATCTTTTTAATTCATGCCTGTCAAAGCTGACCTGTAGAGCTTAAAATCCAAGGTAGTCTGGTTTAAAAAACAAAAAACACTATCAGTCAAGAATAGATCAGTTTATTTTTTTTACAACTAATTCTATATTTCCTAAACCCCAGATGGAGTGCACATTACTCAAATGATGTCAAGGTAGAGTGCACATGTGCCCATGGACATCGTTTGCAGTAGTAGTGCGTAAAGTACAGTGTGTATCCGGGGGTCACTGTGTCTGCCACATGCATATATCACCAGGTCGAAGTGCCTTGAGCATCAGGGGAGGGGATGTTATGACTGCTGTGTGTGCAGCTGCCAGGCATTTCCACACAGATGGCCCACTGGCATGGAACAATCCTTTAATTAAGGGGTTCCTCTACTACTAACCCTCCTCCCCTTACCAAAACCTCCACCACCACCACCTACCCTCCCTGTTTTTTCTATATTTTTGAAAGAATTCCCCCTGCTTCCAAAGGCAATTACACTCCCACAGAATTTATACAGAACCCTCCTCCCCCTTTTCAGGGATCACTAATTCCACATGTACACTTAGTTGAAGGGCATGATGTAAGTGCGGTAGGGTGGGTCACTCCCCAGCACTAGTGTGTGTCATTTCCCTGTACTTCAGTAGCTGCTAAAGGGTGGGTGGAGGTAGGGGGACACATGTAAATGGATCCATGTGTTGCAATTACATCCAGACTGCACAACTGGTAACACTCAATAAAATATTATGAGGATATTCACAATTATTTGAAATTAATCATTAGTGTGGTTAGAATGGATTGTGAGGATGTGAGATTGTGTAGGCTTGTTATGAGAGCTTCTAGGGCTAATAACCTATTATAACTCATTATGGATTGTGCTGCAGTATTACCAAAGGATGAGTAGGATAAACACATATATAGTGAGAGAAAATGGGGACAACAATCTTTACAACACAATATATGTTGCTATTTGGGCATTTTTATTATCGTATCTTATCAACAGCAAAGCTTATACTAAAAGTAACACCTTATCTAACCACATGCAAGTGCTGAGAATTTACAGCTCTTTTAAGGGACTCAGTCTTGCCATGTAGCTTGTTCCCTGTAATCACCGTTTACTCAATCTCTTATCTCAGTCCCCATTGTTTTTCTAGTGATGTCATCAGCTAGAATAGAATGACAAATGGACTTTGGACCCGAGGAGGAGTAGCAAGTCGGCCTAGCCTGCTTATTTTAAAACATTAATTACTTTTAAGTGCTGGGATAGATCCTGTGAACCATATGTAAGGGCACTTTCCATCAGTGAAGTCCTTTGTGAGGAGAGGCCATGAACTGTATTCCTGCACACACTAATGGCTTGACACTTGCACTTCCAAAGGGGACTATAATTTTCTGATAAGATTTCCTTGTACTTTGCGGGATGTGAAGAGATGTCAGTCCAGATCAGTTGTCCCTAAACCTTTTTTACATTAAAGACAAACACATAGATTTGCGTTTGGGCAGCCGTACCACATCTGAGAACAGTTTTGTTGTTGGATGTAATTTAGTCCAGACGCGCACGTCTGTCTATATTGTAAATGGGGAGACGATATGCAGAGTGAAACCTAGGATGAGAATAGACATTCTTACACGCTCTATCATTCACCTGAGCTCTGGCAAAGAAAATAATCCTGTAATTGAACCAGTACATATTTTACTTGGAACTGAGAAACACCTCTTGTGGATGTCAGGAGCCCGAGTTGGGGTGAGAGTGGCAAAAATATTTCTGGGATTGGATGTTCCACTGAGCAGCCTCTCTCCACTGAATATCAGTTTGTACGTCAAGCAGTTTCCACTCGTGTCCAGGAAATGCAGAGCTATTGTTTCCTGTTCTATAATATTTAATATATGTTTATGTTTTGTCTCATCACACATTTACATTGGTTGTTAGAAAGCAACCTTCCTGTGTAGAGGTTCTTGCATCCTGAAAGAACATTATTTCAAAGTAATACATATTAAAGTGATGACATACTGATTTCATGTATCATGATGACCAGGCACCTTACAGCCTAAACACCAGCTTATAACATAACATTTGGTTAAAAAAATCTTAAGTCATATTCAGTCTTAAAATCGTATTTTTCTTCAAAAAAGTGAAAAATGGGATGAGATCATCCCACGTGTTTCCAATGCAGATTCACTTGTTTCAGGAATTTTTCTGGGAGCAAGTATAAATATGTCGAAATAAGTCAGATCAGCCCACGAGTATCAGGAAAATGACACTTAATTCAAGAAAAAAATCTAGAAACAAGATGATAGTTTATTTGATTTTGCAACCTGTTTGAAGAAAAAACAGATTTTAAGTCTTAATATGGGACAAATTGACTTGTCAAGATGGATTTTTTTTTTAGCAGTGCATGACCACCACCACAAAGAGTTAATGTGTTATGGAAAATCATTCCTTTGCACTGTCAGCAGTTGATGAAGGGTGTGGGTACAGATGGTAACCAACCCTTCCCATTCAATGTACACCCATCCACAGCGTATTTAGAGGGGGTGATTTAGTGGCTTAGGGTGCTAAGGTCGAAATCATGTGCTCGCAGCATTACAGGACTGAATATAGCTCGTGACCTTTGTTGCACTGTCTTTGTTACACTTCCTCCCAGTTTTTAACTGTCTGTCTCATTCAGTAGAAATGCAATTTAAGAAAAAAAAAACAACCTCCAATTGGGAGCAGTCAGGCTAACGAGGGAACGAGGTCTGCCAGCAGGACTGCACCATTATGGCTTCACCGAGGGCTTCCCTCTCTTTACGTGGCTCCCGAAGCTGGAAACTGTGGCTCACCCTCTACTTAAAGCTACGTTACCCGTTCCATATGTCAGAGTTGCTGTATCATTTACTAATCATGCATGATTAGGTCATGTATGTACAGATAAATATATTCTGACCACCTCTGCTGCCAAAGAGATCTGTCGATAAAAGGCTGTGTCTCTTCACGGTTGACAGACTTTAAATGTGGGATGTTGATAGAAGCTCGGACTCTATTTAAAGTCTACTGAGGGTAAGTGATAGCCCCCCAGAGTGCAATCAGCTTGTATATAATATGCAGGACTGATATTTAGTCACTTCCCAGTCAGACTGCTTTATCATAGAGTAGCCTGTGTGTGAGAAAAGGGCTCTGGATTTGACTGACCTAAAAGTTTACTGTTTTACAGAAGAACTCATTTGGAGGGTTTCGTTCTAAAATGCTGAATATCCACTTTGGATTAAAAAAAAAAATGTTTCTTGAAATTCACCAGTTAGTACCTCAACACCACAGATGATGCTATTTTGAATATAAAATGGTGCATAAAATTCTTTATTTTCATGCAGGC
Organism: Myripristis jacobus; assembly: GCA_900302555.1. Classification (NCBI taxonomy): domain Eukaryota; kingdom Metazoa; phylum Chordata; class Actinopteri; order Holocentriformes; family Holocentridae; genus Myripristis; species Myripristis jacobus. The sequence continues at coordinate 72,981 of OMLB01028410.1, read as the reverse complement.
AGACACATTAAGAGCAGGCAGCATTTTTTTGGTGGATATACATTTGGAATTAATAACCTTATTTACCCCACAGCTACAGATTACCGGAGAAGAAAAGAGCTGAAGTCATTGCTTAAATCAAACTGATAATAATGTTTCTGTCAAACATTCTTCATATCTTAAAATGCCACAATACGTCCTAGATGCCATGCTGATAACTAATAGAAAGTACATGTATGCTGAACATGAGCACAGAGATAAGCCTAGTTTCTGTCGGACTGTATGACTTGGACTGTCCTTTTGCCTTTTCCTTGTGGATGAATAGTTCTGTTGTCCCTGTATCAAACCTCTCAGTATCTCCTCTAAAACTGTTAAGTTATCTCTGCGGCAGTGTTACCGACACATTCCTGTATATTAACTACACATGGCCAGTAATAAGTTGTGCTAGGTGCTTTATTTTGTCCTAGAACAAAGAATTCAAGCTGGATTATGTTCATCTTCATAACCTCAGACCACTGACCTAGCCAGATCATCCTTTTGAAACAGTTACCTCTTGAGATTTGTGATAATGATAAAAATGTATTTTGATATTTCGTTACGTACAATGTCATCTAAAAGCAACAAAATGGCATGTTTAATCAATTACCTTACAAGTGTACTCCTCAGTCATTTCCCAACAGTTTATAAATAAATGACTGCAATAGATTTTAAAGTGTTTTTACATTTATTTTATTACCTCTAACTATTTTCCTACTTACTTACTGGCTTTAAAATATTATTTTACTCAGTTTCCTAAACTTTTCTGACTTTTACAAGGTCTGATCCTGAAACTTTTCGCTGGTAACTCACAGTTACCTACACAACAAATGGCAACTCTGAGACTAAACAAATATTTTTTTTCCTTTACAGAACAAAATGAAACATCTGCATTACAGAACTTTTACAAGTCGAGCCAAGCAGAATAAAGTGATGTTGCCCGTAACATCTGCGCTTCCCCGAGCCTATCAACACAAGACCAACTTTTCTGAAAGTTCCTTCCCCAAATTCACGCTTTGTGGTGAGGATCAGTTTGCCTACCTGAGCCAGAGGTCTCCCCGCCACTGCCATAAGCTGATTATCTCGCCGTACCGCACTCAACTCTCAACTCTCCCTCTGCGTGTGTGTCTCACAGTCTTAGTGGCTGTAATGTGGGCATTCCTGCAGTCAGACCAAACAATAAGGGATGTGCTCCCTGCCTATGGAGCATTACATCATCAGCATGTCCTTATATGGAGCTATGCATTGCAGAAGCACAAGAGGGGGTTGTGTGCTTGCTTGTGCAGTGTGTAAGTCTGAGTGTGCATGTACATGCGTGCATGTCTGGGTGTGTGTGAGACAGAGCGCCTCCTAAAGTAACTGTTTAACTAGAGGATGTGCCAGAAAAGGGGGAAAGGTGTTTCTTGACGTATGTAACGTGTGAAATATCTGCCCGGTCTGTCATTGCTCCGGAGGCAAGGCACTAAGTGAAGAGAGACAAGCAGTTCAAGTTACAGTATTTCCTTCTGGCTTTTGTCAGCTTAAGTCATTTATTCTGCCGAGGAAAGAGGAAAAAAGAAGAAACTTGTCCGTACGAGAGCTTAATAAAGAAATTCTTGGATGGAGATTTGTAAATGACACCAATGGAGCAGAACAAGAAAAAACATGTAACACATATCTGTAATATGTGAAATGTATATCCACAGCCCACACCTAAGGGATCCCATGACATTTTGACAGTTTCACTGAAAAGGTTTGTTAGCAATAGCACTCCTGATGCACCGAGCCCTGCTAATATGTTGTTTTACAGAAATTGAAGGAAAAATGCATTTTTTTCTCATTGTGACAGATGTCTGATTAGTAAAAACAACTGCGAAGAAATGGAGCATAACACTATTCTCTCTGATGTTATTATCAACGCCTTTCTGTAAGCATAAACCTAATACATCTTTCAGTTTAAAAGAAAACATTCGATGCATATTCCTGGGCAGTTGTGCATCTTAATGGTGTTGCTATTATACAACTGTTTGGGATTACTGACTCAGTTTCCAGAAGTTCATCCATCCATACTCACGCCACCCTGGCCCCATTTTCACGAGGGTCTTTTGCAGGTTTTGCTCTGAAACTCCTTATTCATGGTGAGGTTTGGTTTGGTAAACCTTATTTATAGGCACAATGTTCAGTCCACAATGCCTCCACCTTTACTTCGACCATCAGCATCCTCTTACCTCACTCATTTATGTCTCATTAAGAAGAGAATATAAAAGGTGACAGTTTATTTATTGAAAGACCATTGTATGGCAAGTGTTTCCTTCAAAGGATAAATTAAGCACAAGAGGATGTACAGGGTCATATATACCTCTACAACACATATCACTCCTCAAACACAAAGGGCCATTCTGTCACTGTGTGTGTTCAGGCAGTGAGGCAGGCAGTCGGTTGCAGGAATAAGTGAGTCCAGTAGTGCAAGGGAACCAGAGCAAGACTTTTCCTCTTTCTTGCCCGCTAAATAAATCATGTCATGAGGACATTGTTGCCAAATGTTATGAGCACTACCAGCCAAGCTGAAGAAAACAGTTTTGCTGAAGTAAGATATTTTCTAGATTTGATGGTGGTTTCTTACTGAAGCAATTTAAAGCTCCACTATGCAAACATTTTTATGTAAAACTACTGTCATATCATCAGTTTAAATGATGCAAATGCTGTAGCACTTCATATCTACTGATACTGTGAATTCTGATTCAGCATATGGACATTGGTGGGTAGTCTTGTCTGCACACAGGAGGTGATGAACTGACTTTTGCAGACTGCAGAGAAAAGAAAAATATGTATAGAGCTGACTTATCACACGGTAATCCTGCCATAACCGTGGATCCAGAAAATTCAGTGTGCAGCGTAGTGGATAACTAAATTGCATTTGCATTTTAAAAATTGTGTCATATTGGTGTGGCACAGTGTAAAACTGTCAGGACTCCAGATGGTTACTTCACATTTGAATAGCCCTTGTAGCTCTGTGGTATAACCAAGTGTCTACAGTGTATAAGGTTCTTGGTTCAAGCCTTACATCTTAACCATTTCAGATAAGTACAGCATGTATAAGTTCAAAGCTAAGCAGTGTTGTGGTTGGTCAAAATTTAAACACTTCTGCTTATTATAATTAGTTTATTATAATTAGTTACATGAAAATAGGCTGAAAAGAGCCATTACTCTCTGCTTCAGCTATAGCTCAGAGAGATAAGCAAGGGTTTGCTGTGTCTAGGGTTCCTGGTTTGGTTCCCAACCTTTCACCCTTGTTGTTTTCAGCAGTGTGAACCCTAGCATGAATAAAGTGCTGGATGAAGTCAGATTAACAGTTGGTTGTTAGCTCAGTGAGATAAGTAGTTGCTTGTTGTGCACAAGGTTGTTGGTTTGAACCCCAGCTCAGGTTCTCCTTCTCTTGTTATCAGTAGTGTGAACATTAGTAGAAATAACATGAAGAACAGGATGCTTTGCAAGCTGAAGAATAGCTCAGCAGTATCAGTGCCTGTTTGTGTGGCACTATTGGGTGTGGTGAATGTTGGTTCAAGCCCTGCTACTCAGAAAAGTTAATGCTAAAGGTACTTTGCAATGTGATTGTTTAAAATTACTGCTAAAGGTAATTTGCAATATGCTGTGACTGAGTAAAGTTACTGCTAAAGGTACTTTCCAATATGATTGACTGAGTAAAGTTACTGCTAAAGGTACTTTGCAATATGATTGACTGAGTAAAGTTACTGCTAAAGGTACTTTGCAATATGATTGACTGAGTAAAGTTACTGCTAAAGGTACTTTGCAATATGATTGACTGAGTAAAGTTACTGCTAAAGGTACTTTGCAATTTGATTGAGTAAAGGTACTTTGCAATATGCTGTGACTGAGTAAAGGTCCTTTGTAGTATATGTGACTGGTAAAGGTACTTTGCAATATGATTGAGTAAAGTTACTGCTAAAGGTACTTTGCAATATGCTGTGACTGAGAAAGACACTGAATAAAGGTCCTTTGTAGTATATGTGACTGGTAAAGGTACTTGGCAATATGATGTGACTGATACAGACACTGAGTAAAGGTACTTTGCAACATGGCTGACTGATAAAGACATTAAGTAATACTGATAAAGTAATTAAGTAATGGGCTTCCTCCAGACAAGAGCCTAATGCAGGTAGAGGGTGATTCCAACTTAACCAGTAAGGTTGTTAGACATGGGTGGGAGATGTACTTGTCCTCTTTGTTTTAGGAGTGATGTTCACTCTTGAGTCTTTTTCAACTTTGTTTCTTTTTGTGGCACCAACCACAGTTGGTTGTGGCTTGAACTGGCCAACTCTGATTTGTGCCAGTGGTTTTTTGTGCTGAGTTGGACCAATCACAGTTGGTGGTTGGTGTTGGTTTGAACTGGCCAACTCTGATTTGTGCTGTGTTGCAGTGGTGGACCAATCACAGTTGGTGGTTTGAACTGGCCAGCTCTGATTTGTGCTGTGTCAATTATGGTTGGTGGTTTGAACTGGCCAGCTCTGATTTGTGCCAGTGGTGGACCAATCACAGTTGGTGGTTTGTATTGGCCAATTCAGATTTGTGCTGGAGGGGGATTTGAACCAGCTGTTTGATCAACCCCTGGTGTTGCTGGGGCAGGGGTTATCCCTTCATGCCACCTGCCCGCTTTGCTTTTAGAACTTTTTAACTCTTTTAAGGCACCCCTTTGGCTATCAGCTCTCAAAATTTGCTGACTAAATTTGTTGAGGCTTGAACCCAGAACCTCAAGGGCCTTGCAGCACTGTCTAACACATCAGGCCACCAGGTCTTAACTCTTTGAAGCAGGCTTGTTAGGGCTTTACACCTTTTACTCAGTGTGTTGGCACCCAAAACTCAGGAACTTTCTCGGGCTCAAACCCACAGGCTAGAGTCACATTTGCAGCGTTTTAGTGAACTGAGCCATTGCTTCTCACTACTCCAGCCAAGTGTTTAGTACAACTTTTAAGTCAATACTCTGGCTGTCAGCTTTCAAAAGTGACTGCCTGAGGTTTGAACTGACAGCCTCAAGTTCCTGATGTTAACGCCTCAACACCTTTAGCCACCAGGTCTTGATTCTTTGCTGGTGTTTTTTTTTTAAGGCTTTTCAGCCTTTCCTCGAGTTGTTGGCACCCAAAACTCAGAAACATAATCAGGTTCAAACCCATGAGCTTGAGTCATCATTGCAGCCACTTAGTGCATTGAGCTACTGCATTAAGCTGCTTCAATGCAGTGTTTGTTACAACATTAAGGTCTTTACTCTGACTGTCAGCTCTCAAAATTGACTGTCTTTCTTAAAGCAACAACTTCAAGATCTTTGTGCCTCTGCCTAACACACTGAGCTGCTGGGTCTTAAGTATGTGAACAAAGCTTTGTCAGGGCTTATCACATTTTACTTATGGTGTTGGTATACAAAATTCTCCAAAATACTCGGGATTGAACCCGTGAGACAAAGTTGCACATGCAGCGCTTCAGTGCTTTGAGCTATTACATCAAGCAGTTTCAACATAGTGTTGGGACAACTTTTCAGTCTTTACTCTGGGTGTTGGAACGCAAAAAGCACCAACAAATACAGGCTTGAACCTACTTAACTCTTAATAGTGTCAGCTAACTTTGCAAGCCACTGTGTCACACTGCCTCCTTTCAAAACCTAATTGAAGAACTCAGGCTGATGCCTTGAACTCAGAAGCTCAGAAGTGTTTCAAGTAGCTGTGCAACTCTTTGAGCTACTGGGTCATTCTGCTTTAGAGAGATTTTCTTAGAGCTTTTAAGTCTTTGCCTTGGATGTTGGCTCTCAAAATTAACTCGCAACAGTGGAAAGTCAGAGTAACACTTGAACCAAGACCATCTAACCCAAGAGGCAGCAGTCTATCACTTTGAGCCACTGGGCCATGGAGCTTCAGAGTGTCTTTGCTGAGAGATTTTCAGTCTTTCCTCTGGGTGCTGGCTAATAGCAAAGGCAGGCCCTCAGTCACTTTGTGTATCTCAGTGGGCTCAGCCTCTGAACTTCTCTAAAGTGTCTTGATAGTGACTCTAAAAAAGAAAATAATTTAAGCTTATAAATGGGGTTTCTAAAGCGCTCTTGGAACAGTTTATTCCTCTGAACCAATGACTAAAATTCAAGCTTACCTTGCCTGAGATCATTTTTATTTCCTCTTTGTGCCGGCTCTCAAACCAAATATTTACACCAGGGGACTTACAAAGCATCTGCAGACTTCTGAATCGTTGCTAATTATATTAAGGCACCCACAGATTAAGGTAGCATAGCCTGTCTAAAGACTGGCTGTAACAGGCTACATCTGTATTCTCTTGAGAGCTTCCACTCTTTCCTCTGGATGTCCATAGATGGATTTTGAGCAAAATAAAATGTTTACTGTCAATCTAAAGTCAATAAATATGACACAGCTGTCACTGCTCTTTTGGCATCATTATATTTGTTTTTGTAAACTGAAAAAGTGGCCAATTATCCACAATGATTCAAGCATTTATTTTTTTTTGTAGGGGTAGAAATTATTATTATGAGTGTAAAATATGTTATCAGTTTGCTCAGTGCAAAAAAAATATTCCTCTCTTGCTTCATATCAAGTGATGCTCTCTGGTGTGTTTGGTTTTATGACACATGATTTGACTGACACATGAGGTGACTCAGTTTTCATTTAGCCTCTACTCCTTTAAGAATCAAATACACCCAAACAGCAGCAAGCAAGCGATCCGTCTCACCGACAGTGGATGAAGCTCCTCACCACCTCTGTCCTCATCAGCCACTAAAAAGAACTTGAGATCCAGGGAGGATTGGGTGCGTTGCCCAAACTGAAGTCTCTCTTTTTCTTTCTTTATCCCTTTCTCATTCATATCTATCATTCAGATGTACCATTTAGAGGTTTTTCTTCGCTGAAGCTCTGAGGGGTCTTTAAAGAAGCATTGTACTGATTTGCGACGAAGGCATGGGAATAGCACACTTGAGTAAAACCATGGACATAAATTGGATTGATTTCAGGCAATTCAAGCTGCAGTACTTCACAATCATACAGTGTCACAGAGTCCAGAAACTGTCTGTTGAGCCTCAGTCCTAAATCGTGATGTATTTTGGTTTGTGTTGTCTCCTGTTTCCCTGCAGCAAACTGTTTGCTCTTGGAACAAACAATTCGGTCATCCAAAATTAGGTACTCTATTTCTGAATCTGGACGTATTCAGGGCCCTGTGTACAGTACACTTGAAACAGATGTCAGGGATCAAACACAAGAGCCGGCCACACAAACATGTTTGCTGTGACAGCCCATGCCAAATGACAAATAGCGGTGAGATGAAGACTATTATGTAACCTATCTGGGATGACCATACCGCTGACAATTCACAGAAGAATGCAGAGGTTCAGGGTTCGGTTTGGATGAGTAATGACTGTGGTTCATCAAAAAAAAAATATTCATAATCATTAAATCCCATGACGGGATCTTCCGGCGTGTCCCCATGTCACCGTGGGCCATCAAACACACTCTGCTAGTTTTCACTGGATCTAGGACTTCCTGGAAATAAAAAAAAAGTGTTTCATCAGCATCCGATTTCCATGTGAAACGTGGGCTACATAGATGGAGCGATCTGCTTTCGTCAGTCTCCAAAAATGATTTCTCATTGGATTTCAGCCCAACTGTGACCTCCTTAGACTTCAGAAAGATTGGATTTTACATTTCAGGTTATGTGAGTGAACACATGATACGAGATACCCTGATTTCTGTTACTTAGACCATCTACGACTAAATGTGACGAAAAGCACAGCTGTCATATGTAATGCATAAAATCACCGGTTTGTGTGTGCAGACGAAGACATCCATGTCAGCGCGTGCGTGTGTGTCCATGTGTGTGTGTGTGTGTGTGCAATGACTGGTACCTGATATCTAGCAGGGATCTGATAAACCATTAATGTTCAAACCAGATGGAGGCTGCAGCTGTCACAGAGTGTGAGGACTTGCCATATGAGTGTTATGTGAGTGTGCAGTCTGTCTGGCGCACGTTAGCATGTGTGTTTTCTTTTTACTGCTCCGTCGCAACCTGTGTGTGTGTGTGTGCGTGAACTACCTGGGGCCTGATTTCTCATAAGGATCTGATCAACCATCTGCATGTGGCAGGAACAGACCAAATCAAAGACAAAGGTATACTGTCGTCCTGTGCAGTGATGTGTTCCCATGTGTGTGTGTGTGTGTGTGCAATTTCACACACCACGCAGACAGACCATCTCTGTGCAGCTGTCACAGACGAGGCGTAGTCTTGCCCTACACATTCAGCGCTGTCTGAGTGAGCGGGCCGTCTGATGCGCACATGCCTGTGTGATACGCAGAGCCCAGGGGCTGATTACCTGACATACATACATGACATCATCGCCTTGTAATCAAATCCATATGCCTCCTCCTCTCTCTCTTTCTGTCTATCTCTCTCAAATTCTTTCCCTCTCTTCATCCACTCCGAACTTGGACTCCCAGTTCTTCTCTTTCTGTTTGTTTTGCTTTGTGCCCTCTCTCTCTTTATCTCCTTTCCCCTTCCCTCCTCTCTCTCTCTCTCTCTCTCTAACTTCTCTCTCTCAC
>OMLB01028410.1:43350-64370 GCA_900302555.1 Myripristis jacobus | reverse complement strand
CATTCTGTTTTTCTTCTGCATCTCCCTCACTCTCTCTCTCTCTCTCTCTCTCTGCTGGGGCCTCAGCGTGGGCTCCACTGTTAAATACATGAACACGAGGATGGAAACTCGCTCACTGGCCTTTTAAGGTCAAAATCAGTGTTTATGGCCATTCTCTGGCTGAAGAGCTTTTGTTCGTTGTTGGTGTGTTGTACTTTCTGCGTGGTTGAGGGTGGCCCCCAGACGTGGACTTGAATGCCCCTTTTCTCCACAAACTGTGTTTATTCCCCCTCTTTCCCTCTCCTGTGTCATCTTTCTCCCTCATTCTGCCTCTTCAACCTTTCCTTACTTTTTCTTACTCTATAAGCACATACACACACTACTTTTGCAGAAGAATGTACATGACCGAGGACTTTTAACCTTACGTGTGTGTGTGTGTGTGTGTGTGTGCTGGTGTCTATGTGGGTGGGGAAGGTTTGTGACCTTGACCGTTCTACCAACAGTAACCCTCGGGGAACTTAGTAGCAATATAATAAAGGTACATCGGCTTCCTTTGTAAGAGAAAACTCTGACACTGTGGAGTTCATTGGGCCATTTTTCTTCAGAACGAGACGCTTGTCACTCGTAAGTTGTCACCTAGTGATGCTAACAAGACATTTTAGAGCTTTAATTTTAAGATTTGCACTCAAAACATGGATCAACTATCCAGCTCCAGTTACACCATCAGAGGAAACGAATCTAACTTTGTCTGACAGGTCCACATGCCGTCTGTGTGTTCTACTTCCTTAAAATGCTTGTTAGGCTCAGTAGTGTTGGCATTTGCCATTTGGGGAAGGGGTGGGGGCAGCTATGCTTTTTTGTCTCAGGGCCCCAAGACATTCCTTCACACTCACAAGAATGAGAATTAACTATCCAGCTACAGTTACGCTACTGAAAAAAACGGAAAATCCAAATGTGTCAGAGTTGTCGGCACCTGTCCCAAAGACCTAATATCAGTGTAACATGAGCAGGAATCCACCCAATCATTCAAACCTCACTCACAAGCCACACCAACCAGCATGTTAGTTCTCCGTCTCTGCTTGTGACTCCAACTGCAGTGTTTGCCTTTCTTCACTCTTTGCTGCTTTATTTTTCTTGAAAGAAATAGTTTGATGGTCCCGCAAGTGTTTAGAAATATCCAAGAGCCTGAGAAATCCATGCAAAAGCCATTGCACAATGTCACAAATAAATGGCGGTGAACGAGCCGAGGGGAACTTGGGTTTTTCTCCGTTGCCGAAAGGCGGACTTTTTGTTTTCTTCCAGCTAAAGAACAAACAGTTCCCTATGTCCAATTGCATAACGATAGGAAGGCGTCATCACACCGTGGAGCAATATGACTATGAGATTATAGGAAGTCAAACAGCTTCAGATTGAAGGGCTGGACCAGGCAGGCAGGCTGTAATTTGCAGACTGATAACAGCAATTGCCTTAAAGGATCCTACTTACAGTGAGTGAGAAATTAATAGAGTGGTGCATGTGTGTATGTGTGTGTGTGTCTGTGTGTGTAGTGGGCAGGGCAGGTGTGTGTCTGCTGCCATCAATTGGTACAGCTGATAATCATTACCTCTCCAGCGTTTTGGACTTTGATGTGAATCGCAAACACTTAAGGAGGATGTTCTGATAGCTGTTTTCACAGACGTGGTGGATTTCAAAGCCCAAGGGCACACGGAACAACCAGCCATTACATGTACTGTGAGATCTTGGCACAGGCCATGCAGTACCAGAGGTCCAAAAGCGTGGTGAAGCACTGTTTCAGACACATACATGGAAATTAGCATTAACTGATCTAAAATAACTATAGGCAAGATGGCTTTTTTCATCCCATGTTTGTCTGCATGCTGATATTTCACTGCCTACAGAGAAAGGTGGTCACCATTTCTGCTGCATTTCTGGAATCTGCCCATTTTCAGTTGGATACAGCGTGTGAGTTGATCAGGACTTGCTGTGAGATTTCCATTGAACACTTCAGTAAATTATTTCCCCTACAACAGTGGTTCTCACTTGGCCTCAGGTTGCACATTTGTCCTTATTCACTAAGTACCGGATATTTGTCATTCTTCACAATAGTTTTTTTTTTTTTTTTATTAAATGAAAATCCTCTCAGTATCAACTCACAGTCCACTTTTGGACCATGACTCACCAGCTCAGAAGCACTGCCCCACACGATTATTTATCAGAGCAGTCTGACGTGTAACTGAGCCAGACTCTTGCTGTTAAGTGCATGATGGTAATAAAATAGTTATTAAAAGTATCTGCGAGCTCGCAGCCACATTTACACAATGACAACAGCAGAACAACAGAACATGGATCTTGTAACTTGGCAGCAAAGTGCACAGGAAGAAAGGAAGTGATACACACACACACACACACACACACACACTAATCTGTCCAGCTGTCAGGTGAGCAGGGTGGATCTGCCTCTTGAGACTCTTTGATGGTTTCCTGATGGATTAGCATTGATCTCCAACAGCCCATGAAGGCGTAGGGGAGAGTCTCTCTAATCAGATTTCAGGCAGCAGAGCTTTCTCAAATTATCAAGTCGTAAAGCCTGAATTTTTTTCGGGCCAGTATTTTCCCACCTGCTTGCTTGTTGATCTGTCCGTCTATATATCTAATTTCATCGGTTTGTAAAGCCTGAAATATTCCATTTTAAAAAGGAGGAATCTATCATTTGAATTTGTTTAAGAAGTCCAAATCTTTCATAATTTTTGCATGTAAAGCGACCTATCATTCTTTTTTATACAAAGTTCATTTTAGGCTGTATCCTAATGAATCCCAGCCTTCTCAACTGGCTGCCTGTTTATGCAAAGCAATGAGTTAAGATGAGGAAGCTGCCACTTGACTAAAAGTGCAGCCACAACCTGGCTAATCTCTTAATGTTTGTCTACCCCGCAGGGGCAACATGCACATCCCACAGCCACATGTCCTTCCTCAGCAAACCTCCAGCTTGCAACAGTACAATGGGTGAAATTGTGCCGGTAACATATCTGCACTTCAAAGCGTTCAGTGCTGAGGTTGTGTTAAAGAGGGAGCAAAAGAATATAAATGCTGGGTGAGGCTGCAAAAGGCATCGGCTTGGAAAAAAGGGTGTGATCGTGAGCCAAATGGGTTGAGTTTTGAGGAAATGGATGTAATGTTTTGTTTGATTTTCTCTCCATTTGAATAAAACATCCGATCCCAGTGTTTCACACAGTTACATACTGCATAGCTGACCCCCTTAATGTCACTGCAGAGACCCAACAAATGAGTGAGAACTGCTACAGCTGAGAGAGTCTCAGGGCAGGCAAGAGTCCAGTCCAACTCCTACAGAGATATCTTTCTCATTTATTCATTCCCTGACTTATCTGCAAACACTGTCCAGCATCTTTAAACACAGGAAGTGGCTTTCCTAATCTGGCTATTCTTTCACAACAGCATTTATGGAAAAAGCCTAAGAGCTAAAGTCCTCTGTTAAATATGCTCCACTCGCGTCATCACATTGCTATTTCACCACTGGCCAGATTAAAGGGACAACTCTAAAGCTGCGGTGCACGGCTAACTAGATGGCACATACCTCCGATAACGCCGTGCATATGTTAGCTCGACGCGTCAGATCTCCGCCACAAGTCAATAACATCTGCCATGCCGAATTAACGGCTTGAGACGCATATGTTCATGATGGGAACTTGAAGCGAGACATGAGATACGTCTGTTCAAATTCTAATATTTTACCACATTAGCATTTTAGATGATTGTTGCAGCACCATCTGACCAATCAGCACTGTGCAGGCCAAGACAGGGCTGCATGGTTTTTGTCTATGGCAAAAACTAATAGGGTTTCCGCTTCCCATCCACCAATCATCATCATCATAGATTGATAGATTAATATGTATATGTATATTTATGGTAACAAATTTATGCCACAAAGTTTTTTCATTGCATCTTAAAACTTACTCCACACCACGTCCACAAATAAATCCAAAAATATTAAGCAAAGTAGAGTCTTTGGGACGGCAATGGATGAAGCTTGAAGGTCCGAATTACTTTGAAGGTCTATTAGTTCAGTGACTATTAGGCCTGCCCTTCCACTACTGTATAAAAAAATAGAAAAATCAGCAGTGTGGTTATGTCTAAACTTGAAATGAGCTTCCCATCACCCTCATGTTTTTTAAAGGGTTTGCTTCCTCACAAGTGAACGTCAACTTCATGGTGGTTTACCTTAGAAACACACGGTGCGCGTATTGGTGCCTGTGTCTTGTGTGTAAATAGTTAAAGTGAGATCAAGGCCGCTCAAGGCCACTGATCCAGTTGGCCTCATTCTGTCCCGTTTGTTGATTCCAACCGCTTTCTGAGGGCAAAACTGTCTCAAAATGTTGAATATATAGTTTTGTGGCCATATTTCAGTCTTCTATTTTATCAGTGACATTTTTATTTTTTTATGCACTGAAAGGCTGTAATTTAGCAAATCAGCAGTTTCAGAGTGTGCTGCAGTATATTTGCTCTGTATCTCTTTCTCTCTGTCCGGATCGCTCTCCATTTCTTTCTTTTTTGAGTTTCCAGCTCTTTCCAGCTTTCCCTCTGTTTTCCTCCCACCATCACTGCCAAGCCCTCTCTTTCCCTCTCTCTCTCTCTCTCATTCTCTTTCTCTTTCTTTTTCTCTCTCCCTCGCTCTCTGTCTCTCTGCAGAAGACACACCCCTGACATTCACAGAGCTCACCAGATGTCTTCAGTCGTCATCTAACCGAACCCTCTCATAATGCTTTGGCTCTGTCCACTTCCAGAGAACAGCAAGCCCTCAGATGACACACATCATTTTTCAGAACTAATGACTTACATGCAGAGGGAATTAAAGTCATGTATTATTATGAAAAACAAACAAAACTATATCAGTGATTCTGTAACATTTGGAGAAACATCACAGAATTGAAAAAGATTCTTATTGCATTACATGCGTGAATAGTTTGATTGAGAGCTTATAGCTCAGAACAGTACTTAATCATGTCTATAAAATAAGCTGTTCATACGGTATTACTGATTGTAAAACTGCCTGTACATTGTAATGAAATTTAAGAAAAGACAGTCTCATGAAAATTTATAAAACGATCGTAAACTCTAAATCATAAATTACTTGCTGTGGAGACAAATTATGTGAACCTTATGCTCCTTCATTAGAGTAACTCTGATGGAATAATAGTATGAATTGGACATGCCATTAGCCATTTTAACAGCTCTAATAGTTAAATATGAGAAAGTAAATCAACTTATTATTAATACTTGGGGTTAAGTTTTGGCAACAAACTTCTCCCTCTCTCTCTCATACACACACACACACACACACAGATAGATAGATAGATAATAGATAGATAGATGTATGTCTATGTGTGTGTGTGTGTGAGAGAGTGGCATATTTAAAGATTACTTGTCACATGCCACATTTCTTACCTCTTACCATTTCTTTCAGACTTCTTTACCTATCAGCTGTTGTTGTGGAGGCTTTTTTCCCCCCTTTCAAGCTGTTCTACATTCACAATGGAAATGAACCTTGATATACACTGTGTAGGTGGACCAGATGTGAAAGAGCCCTGAATAAAGTGTCAAACTGCCATTCTTTTGTGTTGAAGTTTTCCTCTCCTCTCACTTTTCATGCAGATGGTGTATTTGCATTTAAGACGCCTTGCTCTTTGCACAAAATACAGGGAAGCCAGGCTCATGTGTGAGGCTGCTGATGTTTGATGTGACCTTTCCAGCACTGTGACCCATCAGTGACCTGCCACATATTCCAACGACTTCCTTTACATGCTTTATTGGCCTTGTCCCTCACTTTCATCCCGTCTCTTCCCCTCTCCTTCCCTTCCTTGCCGCCTCCTCTCCTCTCCTTCCCCACCCGCCCTTCTCTCTCTTCCTCCGCCTGCCTTATCGTCCCGCTGTTCTCTCAGCGTTTCCATCCCGGCCAGCCAACTGCTCACTCACCCAGGATCCTCCCACTCGCTGCTCGCAGATAAAGACCTTCACCTCTTTGTGTTCACGAGGAATGTAAATGATAGTGATTCGGGATGTGGGGCGTGACACTGGAATTTACTTTAGGGAGACAGAACCATGATGTACTGTGTGTGTGTGTGTGTGTGTGTGTGTGTGTCTGTGTGAGTGTGTGGTTTGCTGTCTGGATGACATCACTCCTCTCCCAGAGTGCTTGGAGGGGATGAGACCCCGGCTGGGCGGCGGTTTGGGATCCTGGACCGAGCTGTCTCTATTGTCTGCTGACTTCCTGCTCAGGCTTGGAGTGTTCATTATCCCATTACTTGGCAACCGGCCGCAAATTGTCTCCGATGCGGAATTAGAGTGAGGAGAAGCAGGCCGAGGCTCACACCATGTAGCTGCCATGTCACTGGGACAAATCCAACCAATGACAAATTATTGCGTTTCATCCAACAGCTTTCTTTCTCTTGTGCCAAAATTTGTATCCACTGAAGAATGCGTTTCCCTTTTCACCAAGGAAATCATCCTGGGAGAAATGCTTTTAAAAAGTGACAAGCAGACTAATGTATAGCTTGACAACTTCATTGTACAGCAGACACTTGTACACTGAGAAAAAATCATTTCGCCTGTATGTGGTCAAATCTTGGTTTTCTTGAAAGAAGAGGAAAAAATCTGCCAGTGGGATGAGATTAGCCCACTTGTTGCTGATGCTACTTTTATTTATTTAGGTTTTTTGGGGGGATCAAGTGTCATTTTCCTGATAGTAGAGGGCTGATATGTCTTATTTTTCCATCTTTATGAAAAAAAATTCCTGAAACAAGTGACAACGGCATTGGAAACAAGTGGGAGATTATTTCATCCAACTGGCAGATTTTTCACTTGCTTGAGGAACAGCAAGAGTGTAACATTAAACATAATAAATGACTTGTTAAGATGGATATTTTTGCAATGTGTTCCTTGTAATCCTGTGAAATGTATTTTAAAATCTTTTATTTTCCTGGCATTGCCATAAAGCCGAGCACAAACCAGCGGGGGGAAACACATTTTTAAGGGGGAAAAAAATTCCTGCAAAGCTTTCCCACATATTCAGTGCATTCCCTACTCTGTATTTTGTATTGTAAATTTTTACAAAATGACATCCCTCTCCATCCCGTTCCACATGTGACACACCAGGACGTCGATATTCACTGCAGTCTAATTCTACCGTACCTCTCTGCAATCAAAGAAACCTCCCCTGCATTTAAAGGGATTATGTGGTTTTGTACTAGCAGCTGGGACTGGATCCACTGCAGGGCAGAAGCCTGCACGAGTTGTACTGTCGGTCACTTGATGTTATAGCTGGACCCGGAGAGGTATGGTTTGTGGGAATGTGTTTCAAATATAAATGGAAAACAGAATTCTTTCCAGGATTTAGTGACAAGGTGCTGCTGGGAAGCTGTCAGCTCGGTTGGAGGATGCAGTGACTGAGCGGTGGTCACTGCAAAACACAGAAGAAAAACAATCTCCATCATAACAAGCCATTTAGTCTCATATTCAGTGTTAAAATCTTGTTTTTCTTCAAGCAAGTGAATGCATCTGTCAGTGGGATGGGATAATCCAACTTGTATAAATATGTTGAAAGAAGGCAGAATAAGGCAGATCAGCCCACTTGGATCAAGAAAATGACACTTGATTCAAGAAAATTCTGGAAACAAGTTGATCATCATTGGAAACAAGTGTTTTCACTGGCAGATTTTTTCACCTCATTTGAAGAAAAACAAGATTTAAACACTGAATCCAAGACTAAATGTCTTCATAAGATTGAGATTTTTTTTTTTTTTTTTGCAGTGTGGAGAAAAAAAATCTGTGCTTGAACTTTTGCGTGCTCACACCAGTGAGCAGAAAACCTTTATGCGATTTGTTCACGTCTACTTTCATCCCACACTTGGGGTTTAACAGGTCACATTTGCACGCTTGTACTTTTGTAGGTGTTTCAAGCATGATTTTCTGCCATGCCAGTCCATAAAATTCGAAACCATGCAAGGAAGTGTACAAGAAAGGGGCATGTTAGTGATATTGCGGCAGTATTTTTGTGGTCTCTTGGCTGCGTCGGACTCCAGGTGGCATGAGGCTTGTAATGCTGATCAACAGCACCAGCGGGACACCTTGAGTGCATGTCAAGGGGCAGCCTGAAAGGACTCGGATCAGCGGAGTTATTAATGAAAGGACTGAAAGTTGGATTTTCGCCCGTCTCTATTCTGGGTGATGTCACCGTCTGGATAGACACGGCCAGTCTCACCTCAGTGACTGAACACAACAGATGGCTCACATCTGGACGGGCTCCAAAAAGGCATTTTAGCACTTAGGGCTGTGAGGTTTAGCTTTGTCTACTGACTTACAGTGTGATGGGGACTGAGGGCGATATTATTTTGTTTTTGTGCAATTAAGCCTGGCAGGGTGCCTGATCCTTAGAGGTTAACAAGACATTTTTTAGGCAGAATGTAAAAATGAAACCTAAAAAACAACAAAACGCCGTCTTATATGCTATTTTAAAAAACATTCCCTGTCTTCTGAGATTTACAGCAGTGTGGTGCCAAACAGCCTTTACACTGAGCATCACCAGGCTTCTCTCGCTGCTTGCATCTTTTTATTCATGTTTTATGCTCTATTGATGTTTTTCTTGCTGGTAGCAGCACTTCACTTTTTTCAGACACCCTCTGTTTTTGTCTGCATCTCTTTTTCGATTTAATTGAACACATCATCTTTCAGTGGAGCTGCAGTGAGATTAAACAGATATTTGGGGAGGTTTAAACCAGTGCAGTTGTTTGTCTCTTGTTTGAAATTAAAGCAGCAAACATTTTTGGGGGTGATAAACAAACAAGGGAATTTGTCTCCTGTTTCTTTATAAGCCTCGATTCAAATTCAGGCCTTTTATTCAGGGAAAGATTATGAATATGCACATTTATTTTCAGCAACACTGTGTAGCCCAATTAGAGACACACCTGGGAATTGGCAAAACAGAAATCTCCCTCTTTTAAGCACACAGCACCTCTACTAAAGCAGCTGGGGTTTATGTGCCTTGTCCAAGGGAAGCTCAATAGCAGTTTTTTGACACTTGCTCACTTTCCCTGCCCAAGTTTTTCAAAGTGGCCCAGGAATTTGAACAACCTCCCCGCCACATGCCCGCTTTTGTGAGCCTTGGACGAGCCCAAAACAAACAGCAAACAAAGTTTCCTTCTGAGCCTCAAATGACCCTTAAACTTTCAAAACATCCAATTTTGCCCTTCCCAGCAAAAGACGCCTCCATTTAAAGTGCAATATTTAGGTTTGGATGCTGCGCAGTGCCAGTGAACCCAAGCCAAGGTCTTGCAGAAAAAAACAACAACAAAAAAACATATCTGCTATATTGGATTTTTGTGTTATTTTGGGCTGCGCATAAAACACCCTGTAATATATGGCTTCTTGAAATGTGAGCTCATAATGTTCTTTGTTTAAAAAAAAAATGAGTGTGCCTTTGGAGTGAGCTCATGCTATACTTACATTAAATTAGAGAGATCCAGGCATAGTATTTATTCCCTGTTTCATTCTCCTGCGCTTGTGCCTGGTCCAAACCGCAGATACCTCCTCCTTGGCACGCGCACACTTTACAAGAATTGGGTTAAATTGTTGCATGGTGTCAAACAGATTATATGTAATATGAGGGAAGGAGGTTTGCCAGTGTTCTTTGGATTGGCAGAACACAAGAACAGTGACTTGATTATGAGAGAGAAAAGGTATTTCTTCACGCATTGTGAGGCCGAGACAGAGGAGAGATAAGATAAAGAGATCACAGGGAGAACATGAGGGTTTCTGGGACAGCCAAAGATAAGAGAAACCTCGCCTTTTCCTGCCGCACATTGATTCAGGTCACCAGATCAAAACGGAGATGAAAGAAAGCAGAAAAAGAATATTAAAGCGCATGAGTAAGGCGTTTCATGTCGCAGTTAGCCTCATGAGGGTTTAGTGTGCGACCCTCTCTGGCTCCTCGCTGACATGGATACTTCCTTTTTCTCCTTTATGCCCCTCCAATAAGCCACGAGAGGCTCCTGAAACTGGATAGACCCATTTAAACCCCTTCAGCCGTACCCCCCCTCCTCACCTCTCTCCTCGCCGCCTCCCTCTGTCCTTGCCAGGAGGATTAGCTCCTGCCTCAAGTCCAAAACATTTGCCCTTAGATATCAGCCCCTGCACTTTGACGAAAGTCCGGTTTCATCGCTCTAATCTTTTATAGTGAAGTCAGCAGGCAGCTCTAAATCCCGCCGCACCCCCCCTCGAGTGCATTATCTCCGTCTTTATGCTTTAATGTTGCAAGTGCATCACGCTAATTGACCCCCATTTCGCTGTGGTTGCAGCTGACACTCCTCACCGGCACACTGCTGCACCGGGAACAAGAGGTTTTTGAGTCAAACCTTAAACTAAACTGACTGCATAATTTAATCTTGGAAAAATACTTGGAATAATAACTCCCAAGTAAACGATTACTTGGAATAGGACCGTTTCGCTCAGGAAATGATTTCTCTGAACAGTATCGCTCTGAATCTGGGGTGCAGGAAGGTGGACATTGTGGTGATGCCACGACCCAAAAACTGTACCTCTGCATGTGGTGGCTGTTATCCATGGGAGCTATTGGGCTGGTGTATTAATTAGCTTGGCACTGCCTCAGTCTCCTGTGCTCCTGCCATAAAAGACAGAATTTGGTTTCATGTTAAGTCATGCAGATTATTGAGAGTTAAATTACATTTCTGCAGTGTTTTGCAACGGCTTGGTGGGCTTGTAAAAATTTAAACTGTTGAATACAGCTTCCATATTTTATTATTTTAAAATAAACTCTTTTTTTTTTTTAGCTCATTGCTCCCAGACACACAGTCATAAAGTATTGTTCGTTTCCTTCAAAAATTGATAAAAAAACAATGGTTACTTTTGAGGAAAAAGGTGGGTCTCAAAAGATAATATTTACTGCCATATTCAGACAAGCTAATGCCAACTTATCTTCAATCTCTTGACCTTGTGGTGTTACAGGAAAATGCTCTCATCCATCATCTCCAGCACCTTGCTCCGAACCCGGCCAAGGGATGAGGAGGAAGAAATTTAAGACCCAACCGTGGCTTCTATTTCCTGGTTTTTGAGCAACCTGTCAAAGCCCAGGATGCACTGGGACAGGGTGGTCCACTGACAGCTCGCGATTGTTCCCCGCCAAGGAGCCGGTCCCCAAAGTTTTATATTTTGGTTTCTCTATCACCGCTTGACACCCGACCACCTCTGTCTCGACAGGTCTCCCTCCAGCTCCAGGACGCAGGCTCAAATTCTTCCTCTCCCACACTCACCGCAAACTCACCACCTCCTCCTCTCTCTCTCTGCTTCATCTGTGTTGTACGGAGATTTACAGCGCACGATTTCAACACAAACAAATTCCCTGAGCTGATGACTGTTGGTGAGATAATTGGCTGCAAGACAACTTAACTCCGCGCCACAAATAGAGCTGCGTTCACACGTAACCAGAAAACAAAAACAGCGATGTTTTCCTCGGCCCAGCTATGTCAAGGAAAACTAAATTGAAGCCTCGTCCCCATAAACATCAATAATTAACGGTTACCACCTCAGAATTGGTTGCTTCCTCACACCCAGGGAAAGTTACAAGACCTATTTTCAATCTTACACAAATCCCGTAAAATTCCCTCAATAGCTGTGTGTTCAAGTTCGGTACAAGGGAAAGTACACAAACTGGATGTCAGAATGGCGCATCTGGTACGTATATTTTCTTTCACTTGTTTTTTAGTGCTTACATAATCCCACAAAATCCCATGACGCCACCATGAAGAATGCCTCTGTGTGTCCAAGGTTAGGTGAAATTTATCAGAGGTTATGTAATCACAAGGATCAAAAACGTACGTGACGTGAAAGCACACCTTCAACACAATCGCCAGCCTCTTTCTCCAAAACGTCTTTTTTTGATTCACGTGTATCTCCTGCAGCCACAGCAAATATAAAAACCTGCTGTTTACCAATTAATAACATTGCTCTTATTATCATGGCAATATGTCCATTTGCTTATAGCTGCAACAACTACAATACAATAACAACTTTTTCCACATTAAAATATCAATATATAAACAGGATATAGAATACACATCCCAAAATACAAAAAAATAAAATAAATAAATAAAAAAATCTGTCCCTCAGGTGGAGTTTTCTTGCCTAAGAGCTGGAACAGGATATGAGGTCATGAGCTGCGGTGACATGAACTTCCTCACAACACTCATCTGCCACATTACTCAACTACCTCTTATTGTTTTAAACATTTTAACTTTCACTTTTCCTTGACCTTCACTTAAGACATTAAATGTGACGTTTCCAGTTCTTGGTACAAATAATAGCTTCGTTCCGCACCTTAACATCCCAAGCCTAATATTCATTCATTTGTACTCACCTGCGGCGATTAATAACCTCTAAAATGACAGAAACAGATTTCTTTAGCGTCACGTCCTGTGACATATTACAGAACAGCAGCAGTCCTGTCTTTGTGAGTAACTGACGGGGTGAAAAAAAGAAATGTCACCGCTTTCATTCATTTTCCCTGTTTGCACAGTTCATTACGGTGGCGTCCACAGAGCCCATTCACCACGACGAGACGTTTCAGCTGGCAGATCCAGGCAAGCTCCTTCCTCCCTCTATATTTCACTCACTATCTCGACACCGAGCTGGCCGGGAGAACAGGCACAGGCTCATTGTTCAGACGCTGCAGCTGCCAGCTACAAGGACGTAATGTCCAAGTTCTCACTGTCGCTTCCTTCCAGCCTGACAGCGCAGGGGGAAAAAATGGCCCTTTGCTTCCCTTTGGCCTGTTTTGCCAAGCTGTAACTCAAGAGGGGTGTCTGCAAGAACAAGTGTGAGAGGAAGGTAAATGAGAGAGATTAGGCTCGCCGGCTGGTAAACGTATCCTCCACAATGTCGAGTTTACATGTCATTCTTTGGGATTTTCTCAGTTGCAATCCGACCCTCGCCGTCGTTTGCTGTCTGCGGCGTTGGCAGAGGCCACACATGGTTCACAGCAAGCGTAGAAAATGTCATGCTACCTCTACATTAGCTGCATTTTTCCTCCTTGACCCCTTCACTCCACCCTCGGTGCTATTTCCCTTCACAAATAGAAGATTAGCTCACACATCACTCTCGCAGATTCCTAGTCACCATAATAATTTGTCAACGTCTATTCAGTTGTCCTCTCGGTTGTTTTGAAAATTTTTTCAGGTCTTGACAGAGGCTGGAGGGTTGCAAATAAACGGCACCAGACTCCCTTTCACAGTACTATGGCCCAGTTAATTAGCCATCCAGCGTTTTTTTTTACTGGAAAACTTGACGTTTCATCATTAGGCACCGACCACGATCATGGCTGTGATAAACCCACGGCCGCAGCCCTGCCATCACAAAGCACTACATCACTCTCTCCTCTTTATGTTTGCACTGTACCAGTAACTGAACCCTCTTTTTTTTGTCCCCTCTTTGACTGAAGGACTGCCCTTAAGGAGACGCCGTAAAGTCTGATAACCTAGTCCAGTCCCATACGTAAACCCTGAGGTATTCCCTTTAAGCCTGGTACCCCTTTAAATTGGAAAACACACCCTAAAACAGAACAAACTGGCAATGGTTACTCCTAGGAGCTTATATAGTAACATAAATATTAATGAACGTAAGCTAGTGCAGATAAACACTTTCTGTAGCTATTCCAGTGACAATGAAATCTGATTTTGTGGACCCTTAGGAGATTTCTTTGAACTTTGTCTCACATTACCAGAAGAAGTGCCTATTTTCCAAAGAAAGACTCAGACGGTGTCACCAAACTATTCATTGCCAACTGAGCAGGAGCGAAGGAGTTTCCTGATGAACTCACACATTAAGTTTTTTGCTTTTTGGCTTCACAAGAGGTTAGACACTCACCAAGTGAGCTATCACAGAAAGAGCACAGAGTGTGGGAATTCTGATTTTAGGGTGGATTTCCCCCCCCCTTTCATAAAAGGCCTGAAGAAGGTTGGAAAAATACGAGCTGTGAGTCTTGAGTCCTGTGGTCGGTGAGGTCTAATCGCTGCATTCTGTCAGTGAGATGTAATCACATTACGCCATGCAATGACGGCTCTCTGGGCCTAATTACCACCCAGTTTACAGGGGTAGTGGAGTAATGTTTTGACAGTCTCACACACTCAGAGAACGAGCGTGCTCATCCAAATACCCTTTCCTATTAGGGGTATCTGCTTTATGTTACTGGCTTCTGTCTTCAGACACCTATTAACCCAAACCTGCGTGTCCACGCTGAAGCAATGGTCAAAAATAGAGCCAAGTGTGGCGAGTTGTGTGAATGTCAGTGGTCTTAGTGTGGACCTATTTAAAGATTGGTTCATATTTTGTTTATGAGAAGACTCTTAAATCAGGATGCTCATCAGGGGAGTGTGACCTGCGATTGCTTGGTGCCAACTAGAGCAAAATATGAAATGCATAATTAATTCTCCTCTTTTTCTCATAGCACAGCATCTACACTTTGTTTCTTTCACCTTGAGTGATAGATGTCCTTTTCTATGTCCAGAAAATTTAGCATGAAGGTGTACATTGACAGCCTAAAGATACGATGCAGATTTTTTGATGAGTTTGACTTCAAGATGGAAAGCTTTCCAGGGTGGTGCTGCCTGACCAGTAAATTTTCCCTCAATTATTAAAGACAAAAAAGTAAGAAAAAGAAAATACGTGTCTGTTTCACTTCAATATTAACTGCCCATGTATGGAGGTGCTTCACAGACTTAAAAAAAAATCCACATATTTTGTCATAGAATGTCAGTTTTTGCATCAAAAGCTCATCCAGCACATCTCAAAATACCTTTAATCAAATGAAACATCACGTGCACAGAGTCAGTTGCAGGTATTCAATAATTTAGCAGGGCTGCCAAACCACAATTCATCAGCTTTTGGGGATGAAACGTGAGAGAGAGAGAGAGAGGGGGGAAAAAATCCCTTCATATTATCATCTTTGCCAGATTCAAACAAATCAGTGAGAAGAGTGGAGAGATCCTCTCGTTATCTGGCCAAAGCAGAGAAGGGAGTGTGAGCTGACCAGCCTGAATTAGGTCAGTCGCTACTCACTTTTTCCTACATTGCTGTAGTCCCTCTCAATGATACAGTGACAGCATCTAGATACACAAATAGAGGCGGGGATAAGTGGGAAAACGACACTGGCGGGGTACGCGCTCATCCGTCATTTTCCCATTCCCATCCAAATCACATATTTTTAGATCGTAGGTAACCCAAATCTAAACATCTGCTTTGTATTTTTGTTAGCCTGCTGTAATGTCAGCCGTCATATTTGGCATATTTGGTTTCTTCTGTTAGCAAAATATTTGAAAATGGTGAGAAATCATCTTTTTAATAACAACTTGGCATGCGAGAGGAGAGACTGGTAGAAACACAAGCTGTTTTGATGTGCTGCACAAGGATCCACATTGGCCCTGTTTATTTACAGAGGCCATATGGGCAGTGAGTGTAACGACAAACAACAACTTGGCAGAGTGTCGAGCACTGGAAACCATTTGTTACTATATCAACAACTCAGGAAACTCGGCCTTAAGCTCCTATGGGCATTTTATACAGACAAACTTCAGGGAACTATCAAGTTTGTGCAATTTAAAAAAAGAAAAGTAGAGCTAGAGAGAGACAGTACGGATTCAAGCCTATGCTGTATATATGGCATGCACCTCGGCCAACTGAGCCACGAAGACACCAAAACCTATAAAACAAATCATTTTAACACTTGCAATTTCTTCATAGTTTTTATTTCATTTTTATAAGCCCTGCTGTGGCTAGGTTTGCTTAGGTTTGGTTAGGTTTTGCACATTTCTTTAAAATATTGTTTAAAAGGGTTGGTTCATCCAAAATACAAAACATATAATTAATATTAACATATTTTCCCACTTATAGACTCTGTAAAAATGTATTTGTATTTGTTGCCGAACAACTTTGGCAAAATGGATTTATCTGATCGAGTTTATACTCCTTAGTGTGGGTGAATGCAGTTTGCTCGTGTTCTTCCGCAGGAAATAGTTCCCAAAAAACTCTTCTGCCCTAAAAGCTGTGGGTTTTCTATATGTGGAAATGTGTGACTTTGTTTTTGGAACGAGCCCTTGCTGTTGAGTTTTTCACAAGTACATTTTTGATAGCTTCAGCTCCACAGTCGAATGCCCATCCAGTCTCATTGTAATGGGGTGAAGGGAGAGAGACGGGAAACCCTGCCAAATCACACAGAAACTAGATGTTTGTGGCAGTGAACTGTCCCTTTAATTACTTGGCTGAAGCAAACCACTAAACCAAGGAGCATTCTAATAAAAATTTTTCCTGGTAAAGTGCTAAGAACCACTGAGCCGAAGCCATTTGCTGTTCATTTTCTGAGAAGCGAAGCCCGGCGATGCTCTGACGCACTTGGAGACGAGGCAGGATTTGTTTTGAGAGAGCACAGAGAGGCGGCCGCATGTCGGATGTGTGCTTAGAGGGTGTCGCTGAATGTGTCGTATTTGTGCGATTTCCTGACCTCAACACGGGCGCACACTGGTGGGGCTTCAAAGCGCACAACTGCTGACATCCGAGTGACGTCATACAGTAAGGCCTGCTGGAAGGATACCCCTCTTTGCCATAAAAGGAACAAACTGACACAGAGCACGGAAAAACATCATTGTGACATGCACCACTAACCCACATGAGCTCTGATTTTCCCTTAAGTTTCACCTTAAGTAGCTTCAAAGTTTAAAAAAATAAAAAAAAATCCAGAATATTATGGCAATGTCACATGCATCTGCTATTTGCAACACTTCATTGAAGCTCCATCACACTTATACTGAGTGAAGTATTCAAACCCCAAATGCCGTTGTTTTACGGCTGCAGAATTACATCAAATACAAAATATCTAAATGTTTTGTGTATCGAATTTATACACTTTACCCTGTAATTCAGTGGAACATGTTTAGCATCTTTGGAAACATTTGGATCTAAACTAGACTTTTAAAATCAAGCTCTGTGGGTTTGAACAAAGCTCGGCCACAAGGCATGCATTTCCCTCCAATGGGATTCACCAAGGCCAAAGAGTTAATAAAACAGCTACCAGATTCTACAGGGAAGGCAAGTCTCATCATCCTTTAATACGCAGAAACCTGCAGACCAGTCAATTTTGCATCACGTTTCTAAAAAGCCCCATATCAGATACCTCTCGCTCTCATCCATCACATCAAAATCTCCACCCTCGCTTTGAAGAGGAATGTATAGCACGCATGGGGATGAAATGTTTTTGGGAGGAATACAGGTGTGCTATTCCTCGGAGCCAGGAAAGACTAAACAGCCTTCGCCGAGAGCTCAGGAATCATATTTGTCAGCAGCGCTTGATGAATGAGGTAGATTCCCGTCTCCTCACCAACAGTTTGGGTTGCGCTGATAATATCTTAACGAGGAATAAGTGAAGACAGATCCTGCTCGCGCCGGCGGTGGAGGATTGTGTATATACAGTGCAACAGCTGCCTGACAACTTCCTAAAACATGTTCCCATTTGTAGAGGATACCATATAACTTTTGCCTGCAGAGTTCACAACCTGCCTCCAAGGTGAACCCGCGGAGGCAGGAACGCCGATCATTAATAACGAGAAATTCCAGATCGTAAAAAAATCACAAAGCGCCGTGCTCTGTTTTCAAGAACAGGGTAGGTCTGGATAATAAGCATCTTGGCCCCCGGTGATAGCATCGCCAAAGAATGTTCTAGATCTGATACACGTGGGTGATGTCACCGCTGCTGGAGTTAAGTCAACCAGATGGCATGAGGATATACTGCTCTCCCTGCAAACCGTTAAGAGGCAGATGAAGGTCACGCGGTGTCACGTTACCGGCTACTGTGCTTTTTATCTGCATTGCAAGTTTTATGGAAATTCCAGAGCTTTTTCACTTTACTTATCATGCCAACAAGTTGCATCAGTACTCCTTTATTCCATTTTATCTCTTGATGTTTTAAAGCGGCTTTTCACTGTAGCTATTGTCTATTGAACTTCCCAACTGCCTTTTTTAGGCCTCTTCAGGGTCACTGTGCAATAATTATGACTAATATTAAGTATAATACACCTATAGGCAAGATATTTATGGAAAAACACAGCATCCTACTCCCCTTCATGGAAGATCTTATAGCTGTGAAAATAAATCAATACAGCAACAGTATAGTATAAGTAGAGCATAATGATATTTTTTTATACTGAGGCTCTGGCTAGTGTTTGTTTGTTTGTTTGTTTGTTTGCAATGTACCCAGATGAAATTCTGCAGACAAGTGCTCCATCCAAAGAAAGTTGGCCTCCTCAACATTTAATCTCTCGCTTCTCTCTTCCATAAAAGCATCAAACAGTCACAGAACCGGCTGGACGCGTAAACACGAGTATGCAGCGTGCAGTTTACTCATACCCCTGTTACATGCTTTCTGCTTGCTAAAATTACATTTTTGAAACGGTCGCCTCACGCTGACATTCGCAGCCATCAGCGTGCAAAAGCTGCCAAGAGCAGTTTTAAAGTGGTACAAAGTGTGTCCTAAATAAGACAGCAGGATGCACTGGAGGTTTGACTCCGGCCTCATATTCCCATGCGGTCCCCTCTCGGATCAATATATCACTGCCAGCATTAGTTGAACCCCACACACTAAAATCATTCAGCATGTTCCAAACGTAAGCAGGGATTAAAGTATCTTGCGGGGTTACGCTATGCATGAAACCAAAGGATATAGAAGGTCGTAAAATTCACTCCCTGCCCTTCAGTTCCCTACAAAAGAACAAAGGAGAGCAGGCGAGCGAGTGCCTGCTTTGCGTAGCTGCATGCAAGATGTGTGTGTGTGTGTGTGTGTGTGTGTGTGTGTCTGCGTGCTGAAGTCACATTTTAACTAACATCTGTTGATGGTTAGAATGCCGCTCTTGCTCTCACACCCCTGCTGCTCCTGCGGTACCCGGCGTGCGATGAGGTCATCACTCATGGACGGGGCTGCTCAATTGACAATTAATCAGAAGGGAACCGGCTTCATCCCCAACCTCCCGCCCCCCCCTCCTACTCAGATTTACATGCTTTTTAGGGCTTCCAGGGAGGGGGTCACTCAACAGTCAGAGGCTTCCTGCCATGAAAAAAAGGTCAGAATAAAAAAATAAAAGCCGGCAGGAGACTTGGAGCTTATAAATGTGCGGTGTGTGTGTGTGTGTGTGTGTGAGCGCCTTCAAAAGAGAAAGAAAGAAGGGGAAAAGGCTGGTGTCCCTTCCAAAACCCTTGTGCACGTAACCCTGGGCTGTAATCACAAGTTGCAGCTTTCCAGGGTCCAGAAAAAGGAAATGATTACATCCAGCTAAAATGCATCATGCAACAATGGATTAACGAGCGTGAAATTAAAGCCCGGTGCAGCGCTGCGCCTCTCATACATGGCGAGCCACGGCGGAGCGCGCCGCTCTCATAACACACCGAGTTGTTTTAGCTCTCTCCTCAAACAAGTGATAAGTGGGTTTTTCCTTCTCGAACTCACGGCTTTTTTGGTTTGCACTTTTTTTGGCCCTCTGTAATAATGTTTTGGAAAGAGCGCAGAGCAGAACAGAAGCCGCGGAGCGAACGCCGAGCCTTTCGCTTGGGCGAAGGACTGAGACGTCGTTTACCCAAGCTCCTCGGGGATTCGTCTGTTTCCTCTTGCTCGAGGCGGTCGTGATGACACGTCTACCTCTGCATCTTCTGAGGGTCAGTGGACTGTTGCATGACAGAAATAGAGCTTTCACACATTTGATTTACACAGACCACCCTACTCCCTGTTTTATTCACTGCAGTTTAACCCCTTGAACACTGATTTTTCCTTAAATGTCCCCTTATGTGGCTTCAAAGTTAGAAAAACACACACTTCTCCATATTGTGTGACAATGTGACATACATATTGTGTATCTGCTGGTTGCAATGCATCACTGAAGCCT
Source organism: Myripristis jacobus (assembly GCA_900302555.1). Lineage (NCBI taxonomy): Eukaryota > Metazoa > Chordata > Actinopteri > Holocentriformes > Holocentridae > Myripristis > Myripristis jacobus. The sequence continues at coordinate 44,394 of OMLB01028410.1, read as the reverse complement.
CATCACACTTATACTGAGTGAGCTATTCAAGATGCCATTGTTTTATTGCTGCCCCATTACATCCAATGGAAAATATTGAGATGTCATGTGCATCATTTTGTACACATTTCCTGATAACTGGAAGTGTTTGGTATCTTTGGAAACCTTGGGATCTCCACTTGAATTTAAAATCAGTTTCTGCAGGTTTGAATAAAGCTTGGCTACGCGGTATGCATTTGATATGACAAACTCACCAATGAGAGGTTGGGTTAAAGAGGTTAAAAACATGCATAAGTTGAAGACTACGCATTTTTTCCCGGCGAACCTCACTTCTGTTTGCTTTTCATATGCCTGCTTAGCAACTACACTCTCAGCTATGAGTGCTGTTTGGCGCCTTATTAATGAAGCGAAAAAGGAGTACTCTGAACAGCACCGAAACCCCAAATGCACACTCACTCGTTCACGATCACTCATAGCAGTATAGTGTAACTCGTAATTATCCGGGTGGCGGCATTAAAAAATATAACGTCTCTTGTGAGGATTGTCTGGACAAACAAACTCAGGGGCGGAATGAGGTAAGAGGACACCTCCGAACACACACGTTTACTTTGCTCCACACTGCAAAAAATCTCCATCTTCACCTCATATGGAGTGTTAAAATCTTTAAAACAAGTGAAAAAATCAGACGTGTTCCCAATGTACTTTCACTTTTGTAGCACAAATATGCCAATATACTTATACTTGTGGAGTATAAATACTTTGAAACAAGGAGGAATAAGGTAGATCAGGCCAACGATCATGAACCTGACACTTGGTTCAAGCAAATTCTGTAATATGGTTGACCGGCAATAGAAAAAAGCGGGATTGTCTCATCCTTTTTGAAGATTTTTTAAACTTTTTTTTAAGAAAATTGCATATCTAATACTGAATTTTTGATGAAATGACTCATTGCTGCAGACATTTTTTGCAGCGTGCGCACCCATCCGCTCTGTGACTGTAACTCGGCTACATAAACAGGGCCGTGTCCAACCGCCGAAGACAGATGACAATGGCAGATGTTGGAAC
>OMLB01028410.1:5991-29519 GCA_900302555.1 Myripristis jacobus | reverse complement strand
GCATATGCATGAGTGAACACACCCACAGCTGCACACACACACACACACACACACACACACACACACACACAGTTACAGAGAGCTACTGCTGAATTACAGTGTAAATTCTTTCGGTCTTACATCATGGGCCTGTCAGTATGATTGAGAGGAAAAGAAACGCAGATCAAAAGAGAGCAAAGAAAGGGAAGAGAGAGGGAAAGAGTGGAAGAGCGGTAGTGTGTATGCTTTGGAAACAGACAGAGGATCTAATAGTCAGCAGTTACTGTTTAGTGCACACATGATCCTAACTTTGTGAAAATCCTTCTTCATGCCCAGCTGAGGGATTACATTGTCCTCTGTGAGTTGAGAAAATTGGGTTTATGAGACATTTTCAAAACTCCACCGGATAAACTCAAACATGTGCAGTGTTGCTACGGAGCAAGCCGGTGTTCCTGAGAGGCCCCGCTGAGGTTCTCACCTGACACTGACGATATCAGAGTGTGCTTAGCTCACTGCAAAAAATCTCCACCTAAACGGGTCATTTACTGTCATATTTAATCCAATAATCTTGTTTTTCTTCAAACAAAGAAAGAAATGTGCCAGTGGGATGAGATAATCCCACTTGTTTCCAATGCTGATCAGCTTGCTTCCAGATTTTCTTGAGTCAAGTGTCTTTTTCTTGATCCTAGCGGGCTGATCTGCATTATTCTGCCTTGTCTCAACATATTTATTCTGGTTCCTAGAGAAATTCCCAAAACAAGTGAAACTGCATTGGAAACTAGTGGGATTATCTCTAAAGATCCGAGACTGAATGACCCCTCTCAGTTTACTGACTTTCTATCAGCTGTGGCAGGGTTTGGGTTAGGTACGAAGTTGTTTCACATTTCAGTCAGAGTTGGGGCATTTTTACCTAATTTTGGCTTAATATTATTTATGTTTGTACAGACAAATCCCAAAAAAAATGATTTGTCACCCTGGCATGTCGACACACTGAGAGAACTGGCTCCTAACACATGTTTTTGGCGCATCCTGTTTTCTAAGTAACATTTTACAGTCTGATCTCAAGAGTATTGTTTCCAGAGACTGTGTTTGTGATGTTTAGTTGCAGGAATGTTAAAGTGCCCCCCCGCATTCAAAGAAACAGTTGACGCTTTTTGAAAGGAATGTAATTATAGCCATAGTATTTTCAAATCCCTGCAATGCAATAAATCTCTGCAAATGATGAATAATACACTGTCTGGTGGGTCAAACGCTTAGAGCAAACATTTTGTCAGACAAGTGTTCCCAATAGCCCACAAAATTAGTCTACGTCCAGTGAAAAGCTATTTTTATCATGTGGCTTTAAGGGAAAATGGATTTATCATACACAGCAAGCTATATGGCAAATCGTGTTTAAAATTGTTTTCATGTGTTTCCGCATCGGTTTAACTCCAGGCCTGCACTGGCATGAATTTTGCATTATGTATCCTCACTCCCCTGATTCCCGGCTTGGTAAACAGTGTAACGTCATGCATCAAGATCAAGAAGTAAGACAGTGTGTTAACTGGGACATGAACTGACGCGACCGCAGCAAAGCCTGATCCGTGTAAAATGAGATCGGATGTTGCTCATTTTTCATACCACAAAGGATGAATGTGGGCACACATGGACATATGGTCACATCCATTATTGCGCTGTGTAATCGAATAGGACTTTTTTGTGTTGTGATTTACAAAGGCGATATTTTACTCTTTATTGCTAACATTTGACTCGGGGTGAGGGAGTGGTTCCAGGCTCACTGTTTGCGTGCAGTTCACTAATGTAGACTTTACTGTCTACTTTGTGTCATGTACTTTCCCCTGGCGCTGGAAGTCAGGCTGTGTACCACACGTGCCGGTACAGTATGTACTTTTTTATTGTTGATATGTCCCTGCAACAAGGTCACCAACAGACATTCCTGTACATGTATTGTGCTTGAATAATGTAATGGCATCTGCTTTTCTTTTTTTTCCCCCCATGCACACCATTGCATACGCATTCACAGCTGTATTTATGGATGAATATGAGGGCATGTATGTGTTTACTTACACACACACACGCAAAGAGAGAGAGGAAAAGAAGAGGCTGAATGTCATTAATGATTAAAGTAATAACATGCAGAACCAGAATAACTTTTCCTCTGGGAATAAGTTTGAGTTTCAAACTTATCTGGCAGGGCGGACTTAAAACATCTTGGAACGAGCTTGATAAGAAAATAAAGAAAGTTCACTCAGTAAGTTTGGTAGTTTTTGTCAGTTAAGAATCCAGTGATTTGCATATATCAGTTACAGCTACAGAGGTAATCTCTTTGCAGTTTTCAGACCACAATAAAACAGAAGAATAATGAATGAATAAATATCATCGTGTATGCAGAAAGAGCACAACCTTACAGCTGAAAAGAAAGATTTATGTAGATTTGTGCAGATTTGGTACTACTTAGTGGCAATAAGAAACTGAGACACTTTTAGACAAATACCTCAGTAAAAGGTGTGGGGGTTATGAGGGAAGTTTTTCCATTGTAAATCCTAAAAATAGTGTCCCTGCTTGTATTGCACCACTTAGAGTGTTAAATGTGTTAAATGCATCAATACTGCTAATAGCACCCAGGGAATGATTGGGTGCCTTTCAGAGAGTAGCGTGCTGCGCTGGAGGGGTTTCCATCACCGGGCTAAAAAACTCGGTGACATGTTTACAAACAGTGCTGGGGTTGCCATGGCAACAGGTAGCGATCAGCACCCGGCCCTGGAGGGTGGATGAGGCGCCATAAACCCGTCCGAGATGTTTCCTGCTCGCGCCAACTCTGCTGGACCGTAAAGCAACAAGAGAAGTCGTTTGGGAATTCCAGTGCACTGAAGTAGTGCACAGTTCAGGACACGGGCCGTAACTCCTCCAAAATGGCTGAGGGGGAACACTACAAAGGCGATCAGGCAGTGAAACAGAGATGTTTCACCACAGACATGGGCATGCAGTTGTTAAAAGCTTTACGATATATGACAGTGATTCACTGCTACAGGGCTTATAGCTGTTAAAATGCCTCAACGCTGCCGTACGTTTTCACATCAAGGCCTCTCCGTAGTCTTCCTAGATGATGCAATCCAATGAAATGCTTTGGACTGGCCAGAAACTGCACTGGAGTCAGGTTTGCACATCTGCCATTGCAAGCACATCTCTGAACATGGGGATCAGATTTAATAACGGTGTACTTCCACTGAGTATTTCCAATCCCAGCGATATGAAACAACCTCATCACCTTGGTAAGACCAGCATGCAGGTGACATTCCCTTAATTAGAAATCAGCACCGTAATGCAGACATGTGAGGCCCCCCTGCAGCTCACCCTGCGTGGGCCCCTTTCCTGCAGCACAGAGCAGGCACATTTTAACATCTTTCATAATCATTTCAGATGCACAACAGATTTTAACGGTCCACTTTCAAACACTGGACACAGATGATTGAGTTAATTGTATTGAAAACCCTAAATTTTAAACAGCTGGAGCTGGACTAGCAAAGATTTTTTAAAACTATTTGGTTTATTTTTACACCAATACTGGCTCTGAAAATGTCATCATGTGCACCCTATGTATTTGTCATTTTTAAAAAATAAATCTTCTTTTAGTTCTTATCATAATAGCTATTAAGAGACGGGGGCAGGGCCCATTGGACAGCACAGCCCCCCTATCTTGCAGGGGCAGTGAGGATATACTTTACGACCCAGTTAGAAATAGTACACAGTGATAATAAATCTCACTGCTGTAATACTAAATCTGCATTTCATACGAACAAAATTTATGAATCCATGTTCCAAACCAACATATACCTAATCAGGATCATGAGGGCTGGAGCATATCCCAGCGTGCACTAGGCAGCGGGCAGCGAAACAGCCTGGATCGGTTGCCAGCCCATCACAGCTCACTTACTGTAAAATCTGATATTTATTTGACCATTGAAAAACGTAGGCGCACTTGCAGATGTTTGAGGAGTTTGAATTATGTTGAATTGTGTTGACAAACAGCTCAAATTTAGTTGGCACGTCCTGTCAGTCCTTAAAAATCCAGATAATATATTTCAATGTGAAGAAAACAGACTGAGTTTTATAAATTGAAAAAAAAAAATAATGCCAGTAGAAAGGGGGTATGTTTCACCAGGGGGCGCCATATTGCCATTAGAGATTGCACCTTTAAATCTTTGTGATGTCCTTAAAGTCTCCTCATTTACATTTCTCCCAGAACAGTATATATTCAGCCCTTACAAATGAGGGAATAAAGAGAGGAAGAAAACAGCAGAGAGACATACAGAGAGAAAAATATCTGCTTACAGACCGAGCCGCTGACTGACAGTGTAAGAGAGAGACAATGCAACAGAGTTAGAGCATGTGGAAAAATGTCTCGGATGAACCCTGGGACAAATTATAAACCATGGGAGACAGAGAAAACACATAGTCCAAGCTGACACAAATCCAACTTCCTCGCAGCCAAAACAAACTAATGAATCTGTTTACAATCTCCGAGCCCATTCAAGTAGCACGACATAAGCTGTACAATGTATAGACAATGGAGGCAATCTGTTCTCCGCTGGGAGAATGGGAAGGAAGATGGAGCGCACCGTGGATGGGGATGCAAGCCGAGATGGAGGATCCGCTGCCAGGTTTACATTTTAAGGAGTTTTCAGACTGGGACCAAGGCCAAGTCTGATGTTAAATGATGAAAGCTGGCCGAGGCATACATGCACTTAGGCTCACTTGCTGGACCGGACACGTAAATGCATGCACACACACACACTGTAAGGTTGTTTGTCTGCTTATGTTGAGAAATACTGTTGCCATGGGAATATCTATCTCATGATCTCATGGCTGGCTCCAAATGCTGAGACGGTGTTTTACAGTGTGCGTGTCTGTTGAAGTTTTTGTGCAAGCCTGCATGTGTAACATCTCTAATTCTCATTAATTTTGCAGCTCTATACAGTCCAGATTGTGTAACTGCAGTTGCACAAACTTTGTCCGACCCTCTGCCAAAGTCTCCACTTTTAATAAGGTCAAGACAGCAAAAACAAAACAGACAAGTTTGCTTGGAAACAGAAGTTCAGCGACCTTTCAACCAGAACGAGAACAAAATTACATTTTAATGGGGCCAGTCAAGCTGTTTCGATTCAAACTTCAGTGCAACAGAGAAAGATGACGCACATGAGCTGAGCCGCACTTCAGCCTGCTGTTTCCATGTTGGTCTTTACATTTAAAATACTTGACTCTGCCTATACTTAGCCCTGCGGACTCCCATGACAGTCTCAATAAATGGTCCAAACATGCTCGCCGTATTTAATACCAACGATCAGCTTTCATGCCTTGGCAGGTGCACCAAGCGCAGTGTCATCAGACTGTAACCTTGTCTCTTATGCAGCAGGTGATTATGAGAAGGAGAGGTGCTGGGGCCTGTTGGGGTCTGACTTACCAGAGGCTGGGAGGTGGAAGTAAGATCAGCCATCTGTATGTGACACAGAATAAATAAGACCCAAAAGCAGAGGGTCATGTAGTTCATTGGCAGGCCCACTGGTGTATTTTAGTACATGGGGGCATGACTTGACAGGGTTGGGTATAGTAAATTAGTTCAGATACTAGCCACTGCACTGAATCAAAACATTCAGCCCAGTAGCCAGGAAAATTTCTGCAAACTAAGAATATACTGAAATGTCAAGTTTTACAGTGTTGTGACATAGTATAAGCTGAGCAAAAATGCTGCATTCAGAGATAGGCAGGGTGGCAGTTGGCTCAATCAAGAGGACATTGTTTCTGTTTTTTTTCTGCATCTGATTTTTTCTTGCACCTTAACCATGACATTCTCCTAACCTTAACCAAGAGATTTTGGTAACAAAAGTGGCTAAAGTAGATAGAGCTAATGTTAACTAGTGTTTGTGCATGTGTGAACGACAATAGTCATGTGACATTGGCACAGGTTCCACCTCATTGGCTGTAAGTCTAAATGTTAACATGCAACATTTCAATGTTTTTGTTGGTTTGTAGAAATGCGAAATAGCAACATTTTATTCAGGCAGCTGGGTTGATATAGTATTTAACAACGCAGTCCAAGGGATTCCCCTCAGATTACCATGTCATATTTGCGGTATAGAGGCACCTGGTACACATAAGATAAGGTACGATAAGAAGAAGAAAAAAACAAAATGAAACAGTACAAAGTTCAGGAGAACAACTGCCACAATTAAAACTGTTTTGTACCTTTTCACCATTTGCCAAGACCACAACAAATATGCATATGGAATGGGGTTTTGGGAGTAGTTATTTCATTCATTCATGCCAGAATGAGATGGGAATTTAGTATGCATAATTTTGTGGTCAGTTTAATTAATATTTTTCTCTGACTATGTATAAAAAAAGAAAGATCAGTGCAATGTGCACTGCGATTTGTCATGTGGGAATGAGACATAAATGCTAGTACAGAAAATTAGACTATTTTAAGTTGTATCTCCTAGGCAGCTTACGAGTAAATGTGCATGATATTAACATTACCATTACAACAACACTGCTAGGGTTAGGGTCTTCATTCCCAGCAATGGTCAATGGATAGTGTATAGCACTAACATTGTTTTGGCTTGGGGTTCAATTTCCAAATCTCTCTCTGAGCAGTTTGATTCATGCTTCGATTCAAGTTTACTTTAATTGACATAAATTTTAATTCTATGGAGCAGATCTGATCCTGTCATTGCTGTCTCCCTGAATTTCCCCTTAAATAAATCCAGATTGATGTCTCGAGCTAAAAAACCTGATCCCCTGTTTCTGTGTTCCCCCTTTGACGGTGCGGGGTTCCCTGCATGACACAGCAGCCCCAGACAGATCCAGTGTTGGAGAGGTGTGAATATCTGAACTGGCCTGTCACCACAAGGGCCACCGGGGCAGAAGACAAATCGCCGCAACCCTGCCGCACTGACACCCGCATCTTCTCTGGTTCATCCAAAACATGCCCTGCAGATAGTGATCAGGTCATGTAATGCCAGCAGAGACTGATAGGCACCCAAACACACACACACAAATCATTGTGTAACATTCAAAATAGACCTTCCTCGCAGCAGCCAACCTGAGAAAAACATTAAATCCACACTCTCATGTTCTACTTTTTTTCTCCAGTTTTGCATATAGAATGCAACCTTATTTAATGTTAATATTCCCACCTGTGCTCACCTGCTATTTCATGTCAAAATGTCTGCGCTGAAAAGGCTCTATTATGCTGCGCTTTATGATCTGAAATTGTGATTCACAGCGCCGGGTGGCACAAAAAACAAAAAAAGGACTCCACACTCTCGTAAGAAATGGTGTCATCATTATGGCTTCTTTCCCCTGCGAGTCACTTATTCCACTGCTTGCGTTGATGCTGTGCGCCTTCACTTGCTCTTATAGGGATAAGTACAGACACACAAACACGTTCTTGTAGATGCAGACTTCCTTTGCAAAAGCAGATAATCTCCAGCTGTATTCATTTCTGTTTTGTTCCAGATAATAAAATGATCATACATGTAAGTTAATGCATAAGAGACACTGGTTTTTTATGACACCACTCTGGGTTTTGGGTGCAGAGAGTACATTATATGAAGCATTACATACAACAGTCAGTAGTTTTTCACCAAATACTTCAGCAACTATTTATGGGTCATGTAAATGAGACATGTGGCTGTTTTATAGGTTTCTTATGAGGCATCATAATCACCATGTTTGTTATAACAAAAAACACAGTATATTCTTGCACCTTAATATGGTAGTTGTAGTGTCAAAGTGTTTTGTTTTTATTTAGTTTCAGTTCCAGTTTTGGTATTTTTAGAGGGAGCGGTATTTCTCAAACATGTAATCATAGAAGTTCAGTTTTCTTGCATATGTTTGCAAATTATACTCTGCAATTAAAAGCATTCAGTCAAAATAGCCATAACTTTTAAGCCCAAAATTGACTCTCTTTGTCACCCTGCATTTGAAAAAATGTAATTTAAAAACATTTGTCTTATTTTTTGACATATTTTTATTTTATTTTAGTGTCTATGCGCAGACAAGACAGTTTCATTCAGTTAGTTTAAGTAGTTATCCTTCAAAGTCTATTTTTATTTCTTAGCATGTCAGTTTATGACAATGGTTTTTAACACCTAATTTTCAACATACTTTCAGCTGATGATAATAACCCAGCCTGGGTATTTACATACAGTTTGACTGCCTTGACACCAGCCTGACAGCCAAACAGGGACGTTGCACTCTCACATTTATGCGGTGCCATCTCGTATTTCCTTCCCCTGCCACACTGGTTAATTCACATGCCTCTGCAGTGATGTTGCTGTTTAACTGGTGTTGTTCATAGCGACCAGGGGCCCTCACTGGGAGCCCATCTTTGGTCAGCCAGCAGAGGGCAGCAATTTTTAACTTTTAGGAGTGGCTTTTTCCCCAGTTGAGCTCTTGGCATGTGAATGACACAGCTCTGCTCAGCTTGTCCTCATCCACATCATCCACACACATCAGTCCAAATCGCCTCAGTGCCTGAAACTTTTTGCAAAGTGCACAGAGGTACTTAAATTTTTGGCTGCCTTTGTGCTTTAAAAACTTTCTGAACCACTTTTGGAGATTGCCTTTATGACACTTTCTACGTGTGTAGCTTAGAAAGCTTGCACAAAGTCCAAAAAGTCAACTTTTTCCAGAAACTAGGAGACGTTAGGGTATGTTAGTTATGGTTTTTTAGCAGGTTAGTTTGGTTCCAAAGAATTGAGAGAAAGTGCAAGAGCAGTCTCAGCAGACTTCAACCCGAAAAGGGGAAAATGGTGAGTCTAATAAGCTGGTGTAGTGTTTGCTTGGCCCACAGTGATACACAGTGATTCAGAGCCCATTGTTTTAAAGGAGCATACACAGAAACTATTGTACTGCAGTCCCCTGTTAGAGGGCTGACAGCAGGAGATTAGAGGGTCAAAGGGTGCATCAGCCGGTCAGCAGCCTGTCACTTCTTTGTCCACAGTGTATGCCTCTGTGCTACACGATCCTACAAGTTATGTAAATGGTCATCGCCTTCTCTCACCACTCTGTATCTAAACAGTCTATTTACCATCAGTTTGACTCTGGCTTTCACCTTCTGCCCTCCCCTGAATGAACTTAAAAGAAGGGACGAGTCACTCAGACAAGTACTGACATAAGTAATGACGCTGACAGTGAGAGAGCAGTCTTTTTCACTGTAGATGGCAAAATCAAAGCATTGAAATGACAAGTACACTGCAAAAAGCCTCCATCTTAACAATCTAATCTCATATTTGTATGTTTGTTTGTTTTTAACTTTAAACTTAAAAAAAAATCTGCCAGTGTGATTAGATAATCCCACTTTTTTTTCCAATGCAGGTTCACTTGTTTCAGGATTTTAGCATAGAAAGTATAAATATGTTGAAACGAGGCAGAATAAGACAGATCACCCCTCTAGGATCAAGAAAATGACACTTGATAGAAGAAAATTCTGGAAACAAGTTGATGAGTGTTAGAAATGTGGAAAAGATTTGGGATTATCTCATCCCACATTTTCAAAAATCCTGCATTACGAAAAACAACATTTTAACACAGGCAGTGACTAAATAACTTGTTAAAACTGATTTTTTTTTTTTTGCAGTATAGAGGTAAAAATTCAATTACCTAGGAGAACTGGGAGAATTTTGGAGAACAAGAAAAAATATAAGAAGAAATGAGGAAACAAACAAATAAACAAAAAGCTCACAGATATTCATCACTGTGCACTGGTGCATTCCCACTCTGTCCATCCATCTGTGTAGTGGTAGAGGACTGACAGCAGAGGATTACAGGGTCATAGCATCCATCAGCTGGTCCACATGCTGTCATCTGCAGTGCATGTGTTTGGATACCACTGACTACCTTGGGATCCTGGGCAAGATACTTTCCAAGGGTAAACAGCTGTGATTAGTCAGTGTTTTAGCCTAAAAGGTCTGATGGGTAGCACACGTGGTTAAACGCCCAAAGTGCAGTATTTCCAAATGATCAAAGAGAAAGAGAGCAGCAAGGGTCGGCTGAAACATCACAGGAAACTAATCGCACTCACAGAAGAAATCGCCCCAATATTTCTTACATGGGCAGTGAGTGTTGTGGCCTGTGGTGTTGCCCTTATTAAGTCTGTTTGCACTGGCTTGCTGGCTGGCTGCCCCCCCACACATCCACATACACACATACACACACGCCCCTCACATTCCTCCACTGTGTTTATGTGCCTGAGCTTGAGTTTGAATGATCACCCTGTAATCCGTGCCGTCCAGCGGCCGACAAACCTGCAGCTAAAATTAGGGGTCATCCAATCCCCCGCACTGTAGAGGCTGGAGGGGAGAGGGTGAGAGCTGAGATCACCTGCTGCTGCTGGACCGAGACCAGCTGAGCGCCGCTCTACTGTACTCTGCTCCGGGCTACATCTGCCCTGCCAGCAGCCGAGGTTTCATTTATCAAGTGTCTCTGAGAAGAACTGCTGATTGAGGGGGCGCGTTACCCGTGATCTGAAACCAACACAGGTATTGAAAGAGTTTAATTTAGCAATTATTTATGAATTCTCTATTCCAGGACACCTTGGAATGCATTATCACGTTGTACCATAGCCACTTTCCAACAATCAAGAAAAACAGGGAGAGTGAGACTTAAAATGGCACTGGGTTATCCCGCAGTGCCATTTGGAGCTGCCAAAATGTGAAGTTGTCACTTTAAAATGTTAAAAATCTGTCAGTATGACCATGGCTGGTGGACTTAGTGGCGTTTTATCAGTTGACACGTCTGTGGTGCATTCTAGGTATCAGTCATCAAAGTAAAGTCAGTAGCTCATTCCCAATGTCAGTGTCTTTCCCAAGTTTTAAGCCCACAAATCTCGCACCTGCCAGAGTGACAGACTGCTGTAATATCAGCTGCAGCAATTCAAAAGCATAGTCTTGAATTTAATTGACACTATTTGTATTACAGCATTGAGGTATAAAGTGTGCGTGTGCATGTGTGTGTGTGAATTCTATTGCACACAAGCTCCGCCCTCTACTGGACTGTTTGGGTAACAGTGCTCTCCAATCACATGCACCGACTTGCTCACTGAAATTTGCATGTAGATCTACACATAATCTACACAGTATATAAGGCCTTGGCCGCCGACATCCTTTTTTCTTCAGTGGATGGTGAGACAACAACAGAAAATCCACTGCAAAGGATTAGAAACCAGACAGTTCCCATCCTGCCCCGCTTTGATCGGGACTACCGACCTGCACTCACATCACTTCCAGTGCCTCGGCCTTGTGTGCCTCATGCCAGGCACTCGCTGACATCAGAGGCCAGCAGCGGTGGGACCATTTCTGGTGCTTCGATGGCAAGATCCTGCTCCAGTGTGACGTCTGTGAGCTGGACAACCTTGACGCCAATCCAGACGTGACCCCTCCCAAGCCGGCTGGTAGCTCTCCTCCACCACAGCATCGGTGCTCCATGGATGTGCCGCTGGCATTTCAGGAGGAGGACAACATCTTCTCAGTGTTCAGAGCCTCACTGACATTATTCCCTTGCTGACTTCGCTGAGGAAGGACTTCCCAGTGGTGATGAGGACAGCATCATTTGGAAATACAGCCCAAACCCAAAAATTCAACCAACTGCATGAGGGGTTCTATGGACCGACTCATCCAGCCTTCGTTTGTTTTGCTCTCCCAGACATTTGGTAATGTCTGCATCCAACTTCCATTATGAGCACTAAGCCTGGAGAAATAATGCCAGAAAACATTTTTTTGTCCTGACATGGCAATGTTGACATCCCTAGCTAAACCCCACTGGGACAGCGGCCCTCTTGAGTGGGTTGAGCATCGAGGACATATGTGTGGCAGCGACACAGTTTTCGCCTGTCTGATCATACAGATGTTCTATCTCTTGGAAACGACAGGTTCCTTCTCTGGGTCTGGCATGCCTATGGCAACCCAGGGCCTATGAGAAGAAGGTGTGTGTGTATCAGCTGTCTTTACACCTGACACCACCTGGGCATTATACATCACACTTCATTACCCTATGCTCCTTGGTGAGCTGGGGTGGTGAGGGGAGGGGTCTCTCGCATGACCTTTGACCCCTGCAAAGGTTAGGCATGTCTATGTCTCGAGGTTTTACATGTTACATGTCTGACTGGGGATAAATTGGGCCCCTCCTTTTTTCCTTAGCGGATTAGAATAAAAAAAGAAGACAGGCCAGGGCGGTAGAGTGGTTGTTGTCTAATGATAATGTCACACCAGGGTGTTTATTCAGCAGGCTCCACCCACTGTACCCAAAGAGTCCAGTAGAGGGCGGAGCCTGTGTGAGGTAGAACAAAGGTTACAATATTGTAACCCTAGCTCTATAAGCACACTAAACTGCTGAGAGTGGATGACGCCGGTTGGGGGGCATGGCCTTGGTAGGCCCACCCTGATTGGCCGGCTATTTACATGCAAATTTCAGTGAGCGTGTCTATGACTGGAGAGACCTATTACCCAAATAGTAAGTAGGGGGCGGAGCCTGTGCTTACAGAACTGGGGTCACCATATTGTAACTCTGTGCAAGTACCTGAACATACACATACACATACACATGTACACCATGGCTGCACCTGCATGTGTATACAGTTTGTATGGATGGATGTTCCTTTACATTGCATTATCTTAGTACAAGGATGGAATACTATTGAATAGATACTGCACAAAAATAAAATATTTTTTTTAAAAATTGAAAATAAAGAACCCACTGCCAAACTGAGACTTGGATGGCAAGATGGCAAGTAAATTGGGAAGTCTCTGCACAGCACACTCCTTTGTCCACACAGTGTGTTGAATACTAATTATGCAATAGCTGGGGGATGTGCATATTTTCTTCTGTGGTGTGAAAATGCACATTCAGATTCTTGCAATATCACAGGCCAGCCTTAGGAGTTTCAAAATGGATTTCCTGTCAACAGCTGGGGAATTCTTTATCACTTTTAAGCCTGGTTTTGATCCTGAAGATAATTATGAAAAGTGACATTAGTGAGATTTTTACCCTTCCATTGCACAACATTTAATATCTGCGGGGTGCTGATCAGTTTGTTGACCAAAAGGACAACACTACTTCAGCAGGTGCTAAGATGTCTGGCTTTTGAAATTTACTTTGCTGCTCTGTTTTGAAATAAATTCACCAACCGGCTTGCTTGTTTTTCTACTTATAATGATGAAGGACAGGCTATAAGTGAGTGAATAGTGTTAAATGCCAAAAACACACCTGGTAAAGCTGCACCATTGTTAAAGTACTATGATATACTGCCTCTTCATTATACATGTTATGTTCCATCTCTGCTCTAATTTGTATGCCTCCTTGTCTTTATTGTGAAAATGTGACATTATAATTTATGTCCACAGCAGGCCACTGTAGAGACCTGTCAAAGCTTAACTTCCTTGGTCGCTAAAAGGTCAATAAAAATCTCTTAAAACTCCTTTTAAATGTCTTGGTTCCTTCAAGGCAAAAAAAGGAAAAAGACTTTCATCAAATCTAAACTATCTGTTTCAAAACATCTATAAATTTCTCTACTCGAAAGGTATTAATGTATTCCTTTGTTTGTTTGTTTTTTGGTTTTTTTTGTTCTTCCACCTTTCCCTTTCCTCTCCAGCCTGTCCACAGTCCAGTTGCCCGGCAACCTGTTCAATAAGCCGTCTGATGAATCACACCCAGGGCTGTTTACAATTGAAATACACTGTCTGGTCTAAGCTGTAATTAGAGCATTGACTTGCTGTCAGCATGTTAGTGAATGCCAGGGCTCGGCAGCAAAATGGTTGGACAAATCGATTGGGTAAATCTGACTTACACACAAAGTACTGATTTGTTCTCATAAAGTGCTGACATACGTAACAGTTGCCTAAGTTTTTGCACCCAGGGCGACCTTGACCATCTTGTTGGCATAACCATGATCAGGTTTATTAATCAGATTACAAATTTATGTCAGGAGATCAAACTGAACTTTCATTATTAGTTCAAGGCAGTAACTCTTAATGAAAAGGTAAAGCCAAGTACTAGATATTTGAATAAGTCACTGTACTGTCAACACAAGTACTCTTAACAGTGAGCACAATGAGCAGAAAAAGTTTCTATCAGTTTTTACTGTTGTGTTCTAGATCTCTTATGCATCTTTACGTTTCCTTTAATTCCTTTAAACTGCCCAAAACGAAGGAATTATACAATCTCAAATGCAAATTTTTGAAGAATATTACAGAATTTAACCAAAAGTCCCTCCAGAAAACCAGACCCTTTGCCTTAACATTTAGTATTAGCACATTTATCTGAGAAAATATGAAGATAAAAGCAGCTTCAAGGACAGCAAACTGATCAGGAACTAAAACAGACAACAAAACAGGGAGTCAGAAACAGCCAAAACAAAAAAATACCCTCAAAATTATAGTCTTTACTTTATAAAACATTCGTCCCTTTTCCACAGCAGGCATGAGGGGCAAGGTCCAACTTTACACCCTGTTTTTTTTGTTGTTGTTGTTGTTTTTTGTTGGTCAGATTACATTACCAGGGCTACCAGCTCATCTATGGGTGCAACAGTGAAATTATTTTTATTCTGCGGGATCTTAAGAATTATGAATAATGAGCAAGTCTTGGCCAGACCGTCACTGGAAAAGAGGCCTGTGATTTTGTGTATCCATGTGTGCCACAATCTAGACAGCGTTTGACGCTGCCGAACTCAACACATGAAAAGATTCAATAGAGAATAAAGCAGTTCTCTGGCCTTGCAGCTTCGCCTCACTGTTCTGCGGCTGCATCTTCCAAGCAGCCATCCAAGGTTGCTCGGCCAGCAGAATTGAGTTTTCTTTTCAAAAACCTCCCCATATTTGTGCGCTGTAATTTCCCTGGCAGCACTGTAATTCTGTGGCTAGGTAGCTCTGACCTGATGCACCGTCTTGTAGCAAGTCATGAGTCATCCATGCAGATCAGGCCATCAGACGAAAAACCCCGCATCTCCAACAAAGAATGAAGAAAAAAAAAATAATAAACACATCTTGGTTATTTTTATAGCACTGGATTTTGAATGGTCTTGTAAGGACCAAGGGATTATGTAAGACATTGTGCGCATTAAAACCCTTGCAAACGCTGAGTTCCGGCAGAAAGATGGAAAACCAGCTAAAGACGAGTTACAAGGTCGTTGTGCAACAAAAGTGATGCACTTTTTAGGACAAACAATGCAAAAGCCACAGTTCACCCCTGACAACGTGGAAACAAACCATAAAAGCACTGTAATTCTACGATATTGTGGCTTTGGCCCCCTGCACCGAATATGAGTCATCTTGGCAGATGGGTGTAATGTACCCTCCTTCACCCCACCGACAATGTGCTGTCAAGCCCTGGGCCCCTTTCCATGCTGCAGCACTCTGCCCGAGCCAGGAGCTGCCAAGCACAAATCCCTTTACCAGAGAGGACGACTGAGGGAAGAAGCAATGACGTCGTAAGGAGGTACACATCGGGGGGTGCAAATCACTCCCATTGAGGAATTTCCCAAATTTGGCAAATGTTGTCCATGCTAAAGCAAGTAAATTAAATACCACAGTGCACAGTTGTTCTCCCCCACCCACATTTTTCCCAATATGACGTCCCTGTCCCGTCCTTCTCCGTCCCCGTTCGCTCTGCCTCGGTTCCCTTAAATAAGAGGGAGCAGGGAGTGTGTTATTGGGTCGTCAGAAAATAGCCTGATAATTGACCCTGTCATTTAACAAATGCCACAGCCCCGCAAAGTCCCAAAGCCACGCTAAGCCCTCTCATCTCAGTTGTAGGATCCATCTCTATAGCAACACCAAAGCACAGAGAGGGGCAACAATGCAAGTTTGAGCTCAAGACAAAGGGGGGGGAGTGTTCGGGACAGGCCATCCTGGTGATATTTATTTCTTCTCTGGTGCATATTTAGCATCGGGCCACCACCTGTGCACCTTCATCCAGACATGCTGCATATGCTGCTAATTTCACAACCAAAGCCAGCTCCCCAGTGAGAATACAGTGTAGAAATAGCAGCGAGCCGTGACCGGTTCACATAGAGGTTGGTTAAGTCACACTGAG
This sequence comes from Myripristis jacobus, assembly GCA_900302555.1. Classification (NCBI taxonomy): domain Eukaryota; kingdom Metazoa; phylum Chordata; class Actinopteri; order Holocentriformes; family Holocentridae; genus Myripristis; species Myripristis jacobus. The sequence goes on along the minus strand of OMLB01028410.1, from coordinate 13,454 downwards.
CTCAATTAAATAATGCACTGCTATCACGCAAGCTAAGCTATGCTCATAAGAGGGACGTTTGCTTGCACGAGGGAGGAATTTTTTCAGCTCATCATGTTTGATCAACAATTGCTCGCATGCTCTAGTGTCCCCTATTGATAAGGTTAGGAATTAGGTGAGTTTTCATAATGCTGAGAACAAAGCCATGCAAAGAAATTGTCTTATGATGACACAATTAAAACCACGGCACTATTGAGAGCCACGTTTAACTTGTTTAAAACTGCTTAGGAATGTGATTGATCTCCAGTCAGTCTTATCTCTCTGATTACACAGATTACATTTATAAAAAGTGGGACGTGATCTATGAGCTGACACAAGCACACTGTCTTCAGATTTGTGAACCTGGATTTTTGGCCCATAACTCGTTCCTATATAGGGGTGCAAATTTCCCTTTTGATTATCTTTAACCTTCAGCCAAGAATTTTTGGATATGGCTGCTCATTCATATCATTGATGCTGTCCTGTTGATTTACAGTGATTACTCAACACACTCAGATATTCATAAAAGCCAGTAACCTCACCAGGAAATGCATAGCTGGGCTTAACCTCCAGAAATCATTTGTCAAGTGAAGTTTTTAGGACTGGCGCTCTTCAAAGGAGCCTGACGATCTGTGTGACGTGTAAGCCGGCCTGTAGCCTCTGTGGAATGCATTGCATACGTGGTTCTGCGTTACAGCCTGAAAAGTTTTGCTGCATCATGGAAAGCATCGGCCCTGACAAATGGCTCATTGAGGAATTCAAGTTCAGCGGGACCTTGCTGTATATTTACCACACCAGAGGCATTCAGTAAAGTCAGGATTGCGGTGCAGTGACAGTTCGGGGGGCTTATGTTCCCAGGATCAGGTTAAATCCCTGTTCAGACATCATCAATATTTTCTGATATGATGATACTTCTGTCATATTTAACATCAGTGCAATGCAGCTCATAATTATCAGTTGGCCTCAGTTACTCTGGGTATAACTGTTATTAGAAAATAACACTAATATTAATGTATTTACACTGTCTCATGTCTTATTTTAAATGGTGAATGAATTATCTGACCCGTTTTGCTCTGCCAATTAACTTTAAGAATGGGTCTTTATTTTTTAACTTGCAGCCTTGTTGCTTTTCACTACTTGGTGTGCTGACAGAATAAAATATGCATTACAAAAAATAATTTTAAGCCAAGCTGACCCTTCATGCATCATATTTATTTATTTATTTTATCAGGATAAGCTGCATGTGATATCTCCCTGTTGTTATGATAAGTCAAAATATTCAAAATGCATAGGAAATGGAAAAAATATGCAGGGGTTCTTTTTTTTCCCGGATGCATCTTAAACATGACACTGTCATCTAATAAAGCATTATGCTTATTTCCAGTCTTCACAGCTGTGGTTGGCACATTTTCTGTCCAACAACCCTGAGTGCTACAATAAGCCCCTGACATGCAAGTCTGGCCACGGCTCATTCTGTTTTAACGAGTGCATTTTCCAGTTGTGGTGCAGAACGGATTCATGAAAGGTGACATGAAAACTTCTTCATTTGTTAAGACCCTGCTTCTCTCTTACTGGCCTGCTCCGCTGTGACTGTTGTTGCTCTGCTTTTCTTGTCACAACATGGGACGTCTCATGGGCACCGCATGGGGCGAGATGGAAAAAAATAAACCGCCTGAAATCCAATCTGAGTGGGCAGACTGGGTTCCTGTTTCGGAAATGTGATTTGGATTGCACTGCGTTCATGCGCGCCTGTACATGTGCTTTAAATCTGATTAGAAAATAGGGGATTTTTGTGTTTCCTTGCTGTGAAGAATTTACAAAAATTGATATAATTATGATCATAAGTGTGGATTTTTTTATGTCAAGGGTGATGTAAACTGTCTGCTCAAGTGATGTGGTTTCCTCTAAAGAGCAGCTATACCTCAGGTACTGAGGTATAGTACTGAATGTTCCCATCCATCTTGCATGAGGCGTGTCTAGATTCCATGACACAGCACTTTCAGACATAAAATCAAGGCCCCTAGCTAGCATCCGCTCCTGATCGTTTTAACTTTGTGCAGCACAGATGGCCATCCATCACTATGCCATGTTAATTGTTTATGCACACGGGATCAAGCTTGGAGAAAACGCTTCAACCCTGGGTGTTAGGAAAAAAGACAAAGCCAAAAAAAAGCATTAAAGGAAAGAACTGTCTGTCTGTAGCATGTTTTACCAGACAAACTGGTGACAAAAAAACATTTTATCTAAGGGAGAACATCCAAGTTGTTCACACTCTGCACTTCAAAATGAAGGCTCTGAATTGCTATGACACAGGCTGCTGTATGGCAGAGAGAGACTCCACAACATGTCTAACAACTGATGACACTGAGAGCACAGTCCCCAGACTTCTTCCTAATATGGAGTTTTCCCTTTTGACAGCCACTTGTGCTTCTTGCGCTGAATTGCCTTCATTTGTGGGACTCGGTTCTGCGAAAGCACCTTGCAGCTGATCTTGCGACGTGCGAGCCCGCTGCACAAATAGATCTGCCTCGACTGGCTTTGACTCGACTCGACTCGACCTGGCAGCCTTGCCCCGCAGGCCTGGCAGCGAGCGAGGGCGGCTGATGTTGGACAACATTAGTGTTTCTCTCTCGGTATATATAGTGCTCTTTTCCCAGTGCCCTGACCGGCTGGTATTTTGTGAGGGGAAACAGGATCCGTGGGACTGAAACAACCACAGCGGTCCGAGGGGAACGCCATGTGTTTCTGCATCAACCTGTTTGCACCGGTCGACCCCACTGGAGCAGTGTTCATTGAGTGTTGTCACCATCTCACCACTGTGACTGTTTTACCAACAATGGACACAATCTGCATATCTGTTGCTGTTTTTGGATAATGTCCTAGATGTTTTCACATTGGCCACGTGTCATGTTATGCTAAACTAAACTATACTAAACCTGAGTGCAGACCGTTTAGCCTGAATTGACATAAAAGCGTGGAATACACAAGTACTTTGTCAGTGAGTAGGACAATGAATTTCAGCTGTTGCAAGTTTAGTTTAATTGATGTCCACGACACATCATGTTTGTGCTTAAAATGTTGACTTTCAATTATAGAAAAATTATAATCATATGGTCAATCAGTTTTATGTTTTAAACAATGGAACACAGTGTGAAGATGAATCATCTCTCTGTGTTTTGTTAAATTCAAATCAGTGGTGTCTGAGATGTATGATGGCGTGTTAGGGCCAATGTAGGGAGGAAAAAAATGATGGAGCCAGGGGAGAGGGATATATTCGGGGAAAAAAAATCTGAGATTAAAGTTGTAAATTTACAAGAAAAACTTTGCAAATTTATTACAAAAAACTTACTTTTTCTTATACTTGTCTTTCTTATGATCTGCTCATAAGATCACAATATTATTTTCTTCTGAATTGGCCCCAAGTCACGGCAATGTCTCTCAAAGTCCAGATGCTGATGATAATATTGTGATTATGGTCTAAAATCACCAGGATTTATTTGTTGCTAAATCCGATGGTATAAAAAAAAAAAACAATTTATTGATTTTTTCTCACAACTTCTCATCTCAGGGAATATCTAAGCTTTTTTTCTCATAAATTTAATCTCAGAGTTTTGTCTTGGAATATTATTTAACATGTATGTTAATGTAAGTTAATATTAACATTTTCTTGATCCTAGTGTGCTGATTTGCCTTCTTCTGTCTTGTTTCAACATATTAATTCCTGAAACGAGTGAAACCGCACTGGAAACAACTGAATGATTATCTCATTCCAATGGCAATTTTTGTTTACTATGTTTGGAAACAAAAAACAAGATTTATAAACTGAATGACACTGAATGAATAGTAAAGATGGATTTTTTTTTCTGCTGCGTAACCTATCATGGTTTCATTATGAGCAATTAAACTAAACTAGGCTGTGTTCTCTTTCTGCATCCCTTTCCCATGCTCAAATTTAGATTCATGTGTCACAAATACAAAAAAAAAAAACAACAAGTTTGGAACGGAGCTCTGTGAGCAATTCCGGCTTCATTTAGATCTCCCCCAGAGACTTTTGTGAAATCCAGCAAAACTTTCAAGGAGATGAAAGACTTTTAAACAATTCAGATGAAGCCCTGTGCTCTGTGTCAGGGCTTTGAAATTCCGCCTCTGTTATTTTCCACCGCCGCCGTTCCCCCATGCAATAAATTAATTAGAAATCAAAGGGACGAAGACTTTGATCACTGTTGGGTCCAGCAGATCCTAATCATTATCACATCGCTCTAAATCATTTATATGACAGCTCAAGAGAAATGACATCAGCACATTCATCCATTTTTAAAAGACAAAAGCAAAGTTTGTTTTTGTCATAAAATGATCTCAAGCCACCTCGCCAATTTTCACGAATTCTGGTAAATGACTTGGACCTCGTTTTGAAACACCCCCTTCCCAGAATGCTATGTGATACTTCTCTGCATGGTCCTCTGTCTCTCATCATCTTTGCTCAAGGACACTTCAGCAGCGCTAATGCTCACCACCATGGAAGCTAAAAACCTGCGGCAAAGGCTGGCGGTTTGGTTTTGCAAAGCAGAGGGTCATAACATGAGCTGATATCAGGGGCCACCGCATGTGAACGGGACAGGATGACAGTTACGACCCATGAACTTCTCACCACTCGTAGCTCCATGTCATGTTATTTTATCTGTTTTGCGTTTGTGGTACATTTGTCAGGGGCGCCACGGAGAATTCTGGGTCCTCCGTCATGATGTGACGACGGGACTCTAAAAACTCTGAAAAAGCTCTGCTGATCCAGGCTCTTTGCCCCGTGCCACACTGCCAGTTTCAGGCATCCTTGCAAAAAAATCTCCATATTAACAAGTCATTCTGTTTTATATTCAACCTTACATTCTTGTTTTTCTTCAAACAATCAAACAAATCCCATTTATTTCCAAAGCTAATCAACTGGTGTCTCGAATTTGTGAATGAAGTGTCACTTTCTTGATCCTAGTGAACTGATCCACCTTATTCTGCCCTGTTTCAACATATTTAATATATTTGTTCCCAGCAAAATCCCGAAATAAGTGAAACTAAATTAGGTACAAATTGGATTATCTCATCCCACTGGTAGATTTAAAAGTCAAAGTTTCAGTATGAGATTAAATGACTGATTTTTTTGCAGCAATGAAGAATCATCAAGCACCTTATCTCTTAATGCTCCACTGTGCTTACTCAGGTCTTTACTGACAAGCAGCAAGTCTTTATAAACTGATTTATTCAGGGCAACGAGCCCATCGAAATCCCTACAAAAACATCGACCTTGGGAAAAATGCAGTCTTTTTGATCATCCTAGATTCCCCGGGTTTGATCTCTCTTACAATGTTTGGCCGCTCAAGTCGAGATTTGCTCTGATTTCATTTGCACGTTCAGAGCATACACAACCACAGTCACAGCCCCACCCAGCTCTGCCCATTGATGAATCGAACACCTTCAGTGATGCCAAGCTGGGGCCTTCTAATCCGACCTGCAGCTGGTGACGCTCAAGACGGCAGGACGTTCACCTTAATACACGTCTTGCTTACCGGTCTCTGCCCGACTACCCTCAAACTGTCAATCACCCTGAAAGGAAAGCAATATGCAGGCAGGTGCGGTGCAGCGGAGACGACAAACATGATCAAGTCATCCAAATTCACCACGGTGATGTTTTCAGCTGCACCTGATCACACTAGTTGTACTCGAAAGCCCCACTCTTGTGGCCTCACAAACCCTGCACATACGCACACTGTATGTACTGGAGGTGAAACAATTAATTTATAAATGCATTGATTATAAATTCAACCGCATGGACTTTGTGGAATAAGTAATGTGTAACGTTGTTTTATATGACTGGTTTTCACATTTCAGAAGAAAAAGAATAGTCTGACATTATTGCATGTGTTAATTAATAAATATAATATTTGGGCTAAAGCACTAAACTGAATTGTCTTGCATCATTTCAAAAGAGTGATTGCAAATTAGTGAATCGATTTGAAATGCTTTTAAGACAAATATTCACTCCCAAATGCATAAATGTGCTCCATTTTAGCTCCACTTTAAGGCTTATGGCCTTACACATGCCATACGCCCTAAACTTGCAGATGACTCCGTCTGGCAGCAGATTACTAGAACCAGAGGGCTAAGGGTTTCTGCCCCTTGTATGGACTTAAACAGATTAGCCTGTCATTTCCAGTCACATGCCAAATGTTTGGTCCCAAGCCTTTTAAAGCTGCATCTGGAGAATGCTGGGGGTGTCCTTCTGTCAGCCCAAATATTTGCTCACACAAAGGAGATTAGTGGGAGTCTTGCCGCAAGTGCATGCGAGGGAATGTTTCATCACGGCAGGAGTTATTAAACTTTTTTCACCCCAGGACCCAGTTTATTCAGTCTCATCCCACGGTCAATAAAGCGCGCTTGTCCTCTTATCATGTGGGAGAAAAGGAAAAGATGGAACCTCTTCTCAAAGATTATATCACTGCAAAAAAAAAAACACTGTCTTAGAAGTCATTTGCTCTCATATTCAGTGTTAAAATCTTGTTTTTCATAAAACAAGTGAAAAATAATAGTGTTGTTTAACTTGTTTCCAATGCAGTTTCACTTGTTGCAGGATTTTAGGAACAAACCTAAATATGTTGAAACAAGGCAGAATAAGGCAGCTCAGCCCACTAGGATCCAGAAAATGACTCTTGATTCAAGAAAATTCTGCAAACAGGTTGATTAGCATTGAAATCACGTGGGATTATCTCATCCTACTGGCAGATTTTCCACTTGTTTGAGATTTTGACACTGAAGGTGAGACCAAAGGACTTGTGAAGATGGAAATTTTTTGCAGCATCTCATTTTGGAAGAACATTTTCCATATCTTTACATTATCATGCACTGTAATTTTGTAGTGGCACTGACCAGTGTTGGCTGTTTGTCATCCTCTGACAGGGAACAGTCCCATTTCATTTGGTTTCTCTCTGTTTAGATAACCATGACAAGATCAAAGTAAAAAAAAATGATCACTTTGTGCAACTGCAAAAGCACCCATAGTCCTCTCTCGTCTTTATTAATACGGTGAGTGACCTCAAACCACAATACATGGTGATTATCTCTGAGAGCCCATGCTAATGCTTTTCTTGGTAACATCTCCTTTTGACTCTGCTGACCACCAGATACCAACACATCATCAAAATATCACACACCAGCCAGCGCGGTACGTCCCAGCTCAGCACATGGTAATGGCTTTGGTATTTTTTATTTATTTTTTTAAGCCAAAAGGGATAATAATAATCTCTGTCTCTCTGTTTGAATTTCCCTTTCTCTCGCTCCCTGTTCCTCTCTCTCAAAATTCAATTCAGCTCAATTCAAGGGGCTTTATTGGCATGACATTTGACTCAGTCTGCCTGTCTTTCTGTCTGTCTGGTCCATCCCTCGCTCCCTCTCCCTTAGGA
>OMLB01028402.1:0-15499 GCA_900302555.1 Myripristis jacobus | reverse complement strand
TTAAAAAATGCTAAGACAAGGCTATTAAATAAATACTCATCGCATTAAAATTCATTGAACATCTTCGTTCTGAACTTAATATAAGTGGTGTGTGTGTGTGTGTGTGTGTGTGTGTGTGTGTGTGTGTGTGTGCATGCACTTGTGTGTTTTAGGTGTGTGCATTGACACCAGTCGAAATTACGATTCTCCTCATAGTGTTAAGTCTGACTAAAAGCCCCCAGGCATAAAAATCTAAGGAGCATGGCATTTAAAATCCACAATATGTTGTCAAGTTACTGAAAAGTTCCCCTGTACAAGCAGTCCGGCAACATTTAAAATTCAGCAAAGGCTTTTTAAAGGTTACCTGGGCTTTGCTGATTTAACACTGTTTATTACACATGATTCCCATTGCCTGCTATATCTGTCCCTAATGACTTCATAGGCTTTCCACCAATGGCCATTCACCAAAGGTCCACTGCGGCTTTTGAACTATGAAGTTTAGAGGCGACGCTCTGCATAGCATAAACATTAAACAACATAACTGAGCATGTGTGTGTCTGTGTGTGTGTGTGTGTGTGTGTGAGAGAGAGAGAGAGAGAGGGAGAGAGAAAGAGAGGAGGAGAGAGAGAGATAATGAGAGAAACAGAAAGAGGCATACAGAGTAGTTTGCCTTGGGTTGCAGAATGACCAGTGATCGGCACATTAGATATAGCTGTGCATCAAAACTTATTCTTATCCCACATCACTTCCTGCTTAACTCCATAACATAATGTACCTTTAACATTAAATAGCTCCACCAGAGCCAAAAAGAGAGAGATTGTCCATTGGGACAGAACAACTTCTGGGAAGCTTTTACTGGGCCATAATGGACAAGTAGCAACAATACTGGAATAGACTTATCACCAAAAAAGCCACATATTTGAAGCGTCTACAGCTATCCACATTTTACCTTTCGATCATGCATCCTCCAATAGATCTGGTCACTTGTGGATCTTTAGGCTAACAATCCTACTCAGCTTTTAGTGCCTGGGTTGATGATAGCTGCACCCCACTGATCTGATCTCCAGCTTTGGTCTCACACCGGGATTCAATTCTGACTGATCAATATTGCTCTATGAAGACTTCGATTAGAAAACATAAGATCCATCTATTGAAAAACACTGCATCTAAAATTATTGTAACAAATTAATACAAAGTAAAAATACTTGTTTAGGGAGTGTAAATAATTCAAGTCCTTCCTTTAAGACTTTTGCAGTCATCTGTTTTAGAGAAATGACAGATTTTAGACATAATAGACTGGTGTCAAATGAAAGAGGATAAAACGGCTCAAATCTGACTTGATTACAACTGGGTTCTAGAAATGAATCATAACAAGGATCTTAAAATACCCCACAGTAATAACAGCAACAGTAATAATGACTGCCTCTGACCTCTCAATCCTGGAGGAGAGGAAAAAGCATCTTTTTTGGAAAAGTGCAATCACTGGCAAAACACACATCAATTTGGAAGACGTCAGAGGTGTTGTTCTGAATTTTGTCATAATTACAGTTCTTGGTATTAAGACTCTGAAGGATTAAAACAAGAGCCTGTCATGCCCAGTAATGCACTGTGGAAGCCAGTAACAGAGATGCACCTTCTGTATGCTTTGGAAAGCTTTTTATCCTGAGTCAGTAGAACACAGGAGGGACATCTGACTTAATGCCTTCTAATATCCCTGTCTAAAACTCCTCACACAGTAGTTCATGCAAAAACAAATAAATGCCCACCTCGTCAATTCACCTACTGTACCGCTGAGTCTTAAAATCCTGCTTGAAAAACAATTCCACTTTTCTGAGTGAAGTTTCACCTTTCTGAAGAACCGTCAGACGATTTGATGTGATATTTAAATTTGCGGCATTCAACAGGTCGAACGTGGAGACACTGCTTTGGAGGAGAAATGCTCTACTGAAATCGCCCATGAGGGAGAGCCGTTACATCAGACTTATTTTATTACGAGGCCCATAGCAGAGGGCTCACTGGTGGCAGGTCAACGTTGTCACCTTACTGTGGTGAAATCTGATACCATAATGTTGCCTCGCTCAGCCGTAAATGACTATCAGCCAATCAGCTGACAGCAGCACTGCAGCCCAAACAAGGCCAGCCAAGACAGCCTGACACTGTGGAATTAATACAGGTAAAAATGTAACTGTATACATTTGTGACACAATCTCTGTAGCTTGTCTACATGCTTGATATGACTATTCAGTTACCATGGTAATGACATGGGCTGCTGCAAGGCAGAGTGTCATAATCTTGCTGTGTGGATAGCACATGCTGACGTGTTGGTGAATTAAAAATACTGTTTTTCTGTGGCACTGAAGTCATTCAGAAAAAGTTTGACTCAGTCTTGTTTACAACTTGACAGTGTCCCTAAATATGGAAAAGGAAATGTCAAGGCATACAGCTCCCCATTCACACAGACAGGACTCATTCTGGTTGGCAGTGATACTGCTACCCAGGCACTTTTCCATCATACCGCCGAGTCACCGTCTCCATCGCTGCCTGTGGACTCCACATTCTGTCAATCTTTATCAGTGTCAGTTGTATGTTAAAGCAAGATTCGTTAAAGTGGCCTGTGTGGTCATACGTGTGTGCAGGTGTAGGTGTGAGGATGATTGATAATTTTATGTGAAAATCCAGTAAAATAAATAAATAAAAATAAAAATCCAAAATGTGCATCCCTACCATTCTGCTTACAGTGATTTATTTTGGTGTAGCACAGTCAGTTTTCAACAACCTTACCTCATGTAAATGCACCAAAGCATCAACAAACATATAGTGACATCAGCATCCCCCGCTCTCTGCTGTCAGCATAATTTTTCGCCTAGTTCTCCTAATCCATGCATTCATTCAGTCAACTGATTTCATTGTGTGAATTAACTGCTGTGGTTTGGATATCAAAGACAAATTTTATCTTCATCAAAGGCATTTATTGTCCAGCAGGAATGGTGATCGCTATTTGAGGGCAGTGATGTTGCTGATACTCTAATATGTAGATTTACATTGGGGCAGGACTGTTGGAAACAAAGTTATACCAATGTGAAATATTCTTTTGAAACAGTTGTAGGTATTGGGACAATTGTTAAATGACTGTGGTGAAATTGCATTGTGAGTACTCATATTGTTATGTCTTTGTCCTACAAAAAGCTGTCACAACATTGTCTTCTAGTCTGATGACTCATTAATTGGACTGCAGTGTGTGAGGTCCTGCAACATTGCAAAAAAAATTTCAGTGAGCAAGTGCTGTAGAAAGAGTTCTGTTTTTCTCAACACTCCTCCCCCCTCTGCTATAGCATGAGCCATCCCAGGACATCTGTTCACTTGGGTGCTTTATTCCTTCATTATTATTATTTTTTATTTATTTATTCCGGATATACAGGTAGAGTAAACAGAAAGTACCTCTCACCTAGCCTCAGCCTCTCTCTGACCTTGGCTGGTTGTGTGTGGCCTTTCGATTGAAAAATGCCTACTCATCACATTCCTTCACTGCCCAGTGTCTGAGACCTTTACATTATGTTTTCAAATTCAAACTTTATTCCTCTAACTTTTTTTTTTCCTGTGATTCAAGTTCTTGTTTGTATTGTTAAATTTTGGGCTGTAACAAAGTTATGAATCTTTTCAGCGTTGGGTAACTCTTGACATTTCCCAGACTATTGTTTTGCTTATTGTTTTTCTTCATGTTGAATTAGGCAAGATGATATACTGTCATCCACGCACAGGCGCCCTAAAAGAACAAAAACTTAATTAACATGCTAATCTCCTTAGCTAGATTGTGAAAAGAGAAAACAAGCCAAACCTTTAAATGTTAAACCGTCAGATGAACACAGTCAGAGGTAGAGCGGCTGAGGGAAATTGTACACTCAGTGAAGCCAGCACATGATTTGCTATATGTTTTGTAAATTCTCTGATGCATATTTCAGCTCGTCTTGGAACACGGTCAGCATTTTTTTTTTTTGAAAGAATATTTTTGAAGTTTTCTAATAAAACTTATACCCACTAAAAACGATTCAAAACACAGGTAACAGAAAACAAGGAGGTGAAAATAAATGAAATAAAATGATTATAAAATGAAATTATATATATACATATATAAACATATATAAACATATCTATATATATCTATATCTATCTATATCTATATATATATCTATATAGATAGATAGATAGATATTCCACAATTTAATCTTTCAGTTTTTAATTTTCAAACATGTAAAAACAATAAAACTTATACCCACTAAAAACGATTCAAAACACAGGTAACAGAAAACAAGGAGGTGAAAATAAATGAAATAAAATAATGATTATAAAAAGAAATTATATAAATATACATATACATATACATATCTATCTATCTCTATCTATCTATAGAGAGAGAGAGAGAGAGAGAGATATTCCAATTTCATCTTCACAATTTAATCTTTAAGTTTTAGGATTTCCATTTGAGGTTTTACATTTTAAATTTCACTTGTTAGTGTCAATTAATTTTCGAATTATCATTTCAAATTTTTTATTTGTTTTTTCAATTTCCCTTTTCTTTTTGTAACATTTAATGATAACCTGATTATTCCAAGCAGTTAAGTAAAATCTATAAAATTTTCTCTTAATGTTCTATTTGGACTTAATTGTGACCAAATTTACCCTCCACAAGCACTGGCCTACATTAGAGCCAGTTCAGAGTCCACAGCTGATCGAGGTAATCAATAAGTGGCTGCCAGATCCGTGAAAATGCATCATATCTGTTTTTCAGGACATAACAGCATACAGTTAATATTATTTGTGACACTGATTTTGATATAAAGAGGGGGGGATTTGACTTCCAAGTTAAGCAATACACTTTCTGGCAACAGCAAGAGCTGTATCATTGAATTTTCTAGAACTTTAACTTTAGTTTCAAGTTTTTGACATTTCCTAGGAGACAGAGCTCTGAATCTAATGGGAGTAAATCAGTCCAAAATGTTGTGACTTGAGCGCACTGCCATTTGCTGGGTAACACTGTGCCCTCACTAATACCACACCTGAAAGACGTGTAATTCTGTAATCTTTCCCTGCAAATGACAGTTTGACTTGCTTGTAAGTGCTGACGGCCACCGTGCAAGATTGTTTTGATCATGATGAGACTACAAAAAAACTTGTCATCAGAATCATAGGAGGTTAAAATGGAGGTTGTAAAATGATTTAGAATTAATTTGAATTTAATTTTTTTTTTAATTCAATTTTGAAATTTTGGCCAAGTTATAATACACTAATGTGCTTATCTTGGCTTCTCATTACACACTTAACACACTTTTTTTTAATGGATTATTCACAAAATTTTATTTGCTATTTCACTCATCCCTTTATGTGCATGCAAATGTATAAACCTTTTATGATGCATATGTGATTTCCTTAGTGAAGAGATGTAGTTGTGTTATGCAATGGCAACACAATATTTTGGTTACTTGATTTTGTCATGTTGTGTCTCCTCCATCATGAAAGCAAATGGGAATATAAAGAAGAAACAATAAAAAAAATAAGGTCACAAAACGCCCCAAAACTAATCTAAAACTAATGTGACACCAATCATATGACATATGTGGAAAACACATTATGTCCTTAGAGTGCACCATTACCATGTGAGCATTTAATTAACTCACCCTTTTTAATACACATTTACTGAGAACACCTTTCAGCAGGGATGGATATTTAACCGTTAATTGCCAACCACCGCTCTTAAAGAATGGCTTCAGGTAAATTACAGTTTCATGGACAAATCAATATTTGTGAACATGAACAAGTCTATGCCACAGCTAAAGCCAGAGACCTGAGAGATACTGCCATGCAAGATGGACACAGAGATATTACATATATCCAGTACATATTTGCACTGTACAGATTTGCCATATATGCACAGTATGTACAAAATGCTATTGCTTTTCCTAAATATATCCACATTATTTATAAAGATGGGAAAAATTAGATGGAGGAGAGAGAGAGAGACCTATACACCAGAGGGTCCAGTAAACAGTTGATTCCTGTATATTTAAAACTGACTCTTTAACTAATTGTCTATCTTTGCAGAAACAAAAAAATATGTGACTAGACGTAAATTGAGAAATTTTATTACATTGAGTATGACAATGAAATGCATGCAAGGCTGATAATGACTGAGCAATGGCTGCTTAAAAACTCCATCTTTTGCAGTGATCCACGCACTCGGTACCAAGGTGAAAATGGTATCAAATATCTTGTCTCAGTCTCGGTAAGTTGGAAAAAGGGTATTTTGGAGTATTCCTTTTAAATGAAGTTCTATAACCCTCACTGGTGCTAATAATGAAGGAGTAAAGCTTGTTTGGTGTCAAAGATGGTCGTATGGGCGTAGCTTCATAAACATTATTGTTTACCACAGCCTCTTCCAGTGTTTTTTCAGCTGATTAGCATTCGTGTGGAATAGATGCCACCTACACTGTATTTGACTAAGCTACACTACTTTCTCTGCACCTACTACTAAACAATAAACCCTCCACTGACACAATCAAACAGGCCATACCCAATTTCAATCAGTGGAAGTGCAGTGTAAAGACATAAGAAGCTTTATTGTCATTGTGCCATTTAGCAGTTAAAGGTCATTTGACCAATCAAAATACAGCTGGAACCTGTAGTCAACTGTTAATGCCTGCAGTTTTGTTCTTTTAGTGCAAGGGGGCGCTGTTTTTACAGAGATAGAAGAGCATATTGATGTATATTAATTAGTAATTATCGTGTTGTGGGCCAGATTATTGTTCACCAGGCCTCATCTGGGCCCAGGGTCGTATGTTGTGCATGCCTGGCATATCTCCACCCCTTTATCGCCACCCTCAATAGCAATAATATGATGTAACATTCATATACATATTACACAACAGACCCACTTGTTTGTTTAACTGCACAGTGAATAATATTATGACATAGCGGCAACTGATCAAAAGCTGTGTTTCAGAAACGTTCTTCTTCAGCAGCATCCCAGTACAGCTGTGCTGCATTTCACCGAGTCCGTGTTTAAACATTCCCGCTTTCCCATGTCGCTGGAGATTTGAAGGGCAATTGCAGCGTCTTCCCCATGATGTCTCTTCCTTTGATTTTACAGGGAGCATCTGATTGCATGACCTGCAAAGCACGCGCTGAGAAAGGAGATTGCAGCGCATTGTGTCTCATAATTAGCAGTTCTTTTGCATGTTAAAGTGAATAGAGATCCCAGCTGACCAGGAAGCTGCCAATTAACTTTCTCCTCTCCTTTCTGTTACGGCGTACACAGCTTCTGAGGGAATAATTTGCCCCTTCTTTCACAGATTAAAGACACTCAAGTGTATCAAATACTGTCATTTATCCCACTGCATTTGATTTATGTTTGTGCAAGACCACATTGTCATGTGAAATCACAGGCAGGCGAACATGCTTTGTATTCTGTTTGAGACACAAGCTATCGGAGTTGCTATGGAGATTGAGAGATTTTGCTGATGCTATTTTTATCTCGTGTACTTTTGATTTGGGAAATAAAACATAATACATTAACAAAAAATTTCTCTGAAGTACCCAAAGGGTTTCAAATGATGTCATATGGTAAAAATATATTGTGTATATATACATGTGGAAATGCATGGAAGAGAGAGACAGAAAGTAACGCAAGTGATGCAATTAGATGTTCTTGGCCAATTATTTTCTAGTGTAATATGACTGAAATGAACAGACACACTCATTTCTAATGCCTCCTGAAGGAATGTTCAATAAGCCAATGCTTTCAGGCAATTATAGCGCCCTCTTTAGGCCAGTCAGTGTAATTTTAAAATGCTGGAGTCCAGTAGGTGAAATGGATCAATCTGATAAGATGTATGCATGGATGTAAGAATGAACATGCAAACAAACAGGATTGATTCACAGACAAAACCAAACCCAACCGACTAAGTATTACCAGTTGTGATTTGACAGTGGAAAAATGTAGCTCTAGAGTGGAAACTCAGAATTACTGGAAATTTGAAATATTTCTAAACCCTTCAATGTTGCAACTTTTATAGGCTTTCAGCATGGCTAAGCACGCTCATACAGTGCATCTGTAATGCCTATTTGGACAATCAGACTATATTGCTGGAACTACTCACCGTCTAAATTTGTGTGAGGCCGTGTACTAAGTATTTTCTTTTCCCCAGAGCATCAGTGCCTTTTCTCAGATGTTCAAACAGGGAGGTTGCACATGCAGCCACATGTGACTCCCCTTGGTAAAAGTGATGCATCCAGTCTCCATTTTCAGAGCATTATGCTTGTGTATGGGTGTGTCAGGACCCTTTCCAGATTTCAGTAAGGTGCTACATCTTTCTCCTCTAAAGAAGTGGCTGAAGTGTTTTGATTGGTACAAAATCCACTTACAGTGCCTTTTCTTCAAATCACTGAAGTGCCTCATTCTGATGATTCCCAGTCTCCTGCCAGACGTTTTCAGCCATGAAATGATGCCTTGCAGACGTGCGGCCCAATGCTATCAATACCATGTTAAATAATTAAGTCCCATTTTATCTGTTTAAAAGATAAAATTGCAAACTTCCAGTGACTGAATAATCAGTATGTTGCTACCACTGATCTATAATACAAATACGATGAATGCATTATAGATCAGTGGTTGCCACATGAGTAGGGCACGACCATTTTGTTAATATATTACATGGATTGTTGTTTAATGAACAGTCATGTCACATTCTGTGTGGACATTTTCTGACATGTTTTAGTGGTCACTATTAAATGCATGACTGTTGTCCAGCTGGAATGTCTTCATACATATCAACTGCATAGAATGACTATTTTACAGCAGATTATAATTTTTAATCCTTTTGGAAATAGCCCAGCCAGCCATCAGCACGTGCTGAGGTAGTGACTAATGTCAGTGGATGCTGGGGACAAATGGTATTGTTTGAAAACACATGTGAAATTCTGTCACAATAGGCTTAAAATTTCTTTGTTAAGTCACCTTCTCACATATTTTGTTTTTTCTTTCAGCGGCAGACAGTAAGACATTAATATGTAACACTGTCAGCTGAAATTAACATGGTCAAAGCAAAAACTGAATATGCTTGACTGAAATTCATGAATTGGGGGTGGAGCAGGTCCTCTTGATCTGTAGCCAAAACTAGTAAAAGTGGCACGAGTCAAAAAAGAGCCTGAAATTTGGCAGGCTACTGGCACGAATTTTACAGACACTCAAATGAGGCTACATCAAACGGAAATTTTAATTCTAAAATGTATATTCAGAGTTGAGCACAGCCTTGTATCGTTTAATGTAAATCAGCAAAATTCACTGCATTGGAAAACAGGTGTTTTTTTCAGTAGAGGGAGAGGCAGTTGGGGATTGTTGCCTTCAGCTCCAAGGCTGTTCCTGGGCACACTGACACTGACACATTGTCAATTACCCTGCGCTCTTCGCTCAGGCAACAATAACCAAGAACCTCCAATACTGGCGTTTGACTCGGTGACACTGCATGGCTCTTGCAAGTACGCAGGTGTTAAAAAAATGTACAGATTGCTTCAATTAGCTTAATGAGTAAACAGCGGTTTGGCCCATGCCCCTGGTGTGAGGAGGCTTCCTCTTTAGTAGACAGCAGATGCAAAACCTGATTACTTGGTTAGTGGCACAGCAAGGCAATTACTGTGAAGAGGACTACAGGCATGCAGTTTCCATATATCGAGGAATTTATTTTTGTTATGTTGTAATGGGATGTCATTTTAGGAAAAATAAAAATCTTAAGATTTATGCAATTTGGCAATATAAAGATCTGTTTTCTTACTAACTTTATTTTGTAGGCCTGCTGTAGACATTTTATCTCGGTTTATGACATCTAAGCTGTGTGTTGGTACTATATTTGGCTATGAATAAGCTCTTTGTGCCAAACATATTCAGGTATATCAAATTTGGCATAATCTAATCAACAAATGCCGTGACTTATACCCCACGCAGTATGTTAATGGTGTAAGATGGACACAAAGGTGAAGGAAAATGTGAGGCTGGTAGGATGAGTAATTGTCAGCATGATTACTCATTTGAATAAGCTCTGCAATAAAACCTTGGGCCTGCCCTTGGAGGAAGCATCTCCTCTCAGATCAGTGTACCTCTCTCAGGCTGATGGTATATGATATATAATTCTCATTTTGCATTCTTATTATAGTGACTTCCCTCTAAGCCAATAATGTACTGTAATCTTAGTGATGATGCCTACTAGAGCACATCCTAGTACTGTGTTTACCTCGATGTTTAGCATCTCAAGGTGAGAAATGATTGAGTTCAGCCTTAATCCTTGGTGACTCATAGCTTGCAGTAACTGCTACAACCTGCCTATCTGTGCGTCTGTGTTTTCTGTTAAGTCTCTCTCTCTCTCTTGCTCTCTTGCGCTCTCTCTTTCTCTCTCTCACTCACACACACACACACACACACTGCACTGCTGCATCTCCCCTGTTAATAGTTTGCCACTCTCATAAGCATCCTTCCTCATCCAACTTTAAATCCATCTATTTACTGTTTCCTGTCATGGTCTGACAACCACAAGCTGTTATGGGGAGCACCTTGTTACTTAGTTAGGGCTACGAGCTCGAAATAACATGACATGCCTATGGTGAATCTATGATTCAAGTCTATTCAGCAATGTTAAAAACTAGCAGGTGTCAAACGTCAGACATGTTTATGTGTATTTTTAGCAGCTATATTTTGAAAACTGACGGCCTATGTAGTCATATTTTGTATAGATCCATCTTTGTAATACAGAAATCACGGCCACGACTGACTGAATATTCAGTGTGGATTCACACAGCAAACACCTAGCTACCGGAACTCCACTCATTTTCTCTGACCTTAGACAAGTCAGACAGAGTTCACACAAGTTGCATAATGCCTGTCTGTCAGTAAGATTGGCAGCAGCTCATGTTTTGGACAGTGTTGCCCATCTGCAATCATTATCACAGCATTACAGCCAGCAATCACAAGCTGTAGAGCTGGTCGCTGCAGGTGTGAATCTGGCGAATTGTTAATAGGTTTGCTATTAATGTCTTACATAATGTGTCAGATTTGGTATGTTAATATGCATGTGCTGTTAAGTAAGTAATTAAATTTACTTGGCTTTCTTCATTCTGGTGTTCATCTGCTCAAAAAAAAACTATGAACAATAGTATATTGTTTGCATTAGGTTGCTGTTGTAACAAAAAACTGTAGCTACTACTATATGAGTACAAGGTTTGTCTGACCTTGGAAGGCATATCATACACAGCATGAGAGGCAGTTAGAGTTTCAGTAGTGGAGGAGCACTCAAATTCCTTCACTCACAAAATGATATAGGCTAGAGTGAAGTGCAGTATGTGGAAGAAGAAAAACCAAGTCCATAAGTTTTTAAACTTGTGAGTATACACAGTATAATAAGCAAACATTCATAATGTACTGTCATTTCAGAAACTTCTTTAAGGCCTTAAGAAATACACAAATCTTTGGGCAAATAAGCTCTTGGATCAAATTAACTTTGTGTGGTGATAACATTGAGCATTTTTACTTCTGTGCCTGGTATTAATGTAATTTACTGCAGAGCAGGCTAAAGCTTTATCATACTGTGTATGCTCAGTGGACAATACATGCAAGCTTTGCATGGACTCAAAGTGGCACAGTACACTAAATATAGAACACACAGAGGTGAAATTGCTACTAAACAACTCTGTTTTTGCAAATGTCACTGCACAAATGAATGAAGGGCTTGGAAGCAATACACTATGTATTGGAAAGAGATGTTTATGGAAAAGAAATAAACAAACTAAATGGTTTGTTTTTCATGGAAGGGCAAAACAGACTAATGGCAAAACGCTGCAGAAGTTACATTAAATTCTCTGTGCAGTCGGTCATTTTTGTGACTTGTTTACTCTGTGGTCATGAACACAGGCTGTATTTGAGACTAAGTGTGTGCCTTTGCGTGTGTGTGTGTGTGAGAGAGAGAGAGAGTGGAGGGGTCTCTTGTACTTGAAACCTTCACATCAGCATTCACCTATACGAAGTGCTTATGTGGCAGAAACAGTGCTGTGCGCGCGCCTCCAGAGTGACAGGGGGTGAATTAGAGAGTGATTAGAGGTGAATTCTAATTCACACTCCCGTGTGTCTGCCTGTCATGTGCAGGACAGGCCATTTGCTAACTAACTAGAGGAGTGCCAGACAGGCTGCAGCACACACATGCACAGCGAGACACATGCAATCCTGCAAACAGACACAAATGCATGGCTGCAGCTTACCTGCACAGAAGCACTCTACTCTCTCTCTCTCTCTCTCTCTCTCTCTCTCTCTCTCTCTCTCACAGAGCAAGAGGCCGATACAGACCAGCACTTTTTTATTTAGCCGTTTGAGTTACTCGACCTGATATGGGAGAGGGAGTGAGAGTGAGGGAGAACAGATACTGAGGAAGAAATACTGAAGTAAATGCCATCCTCTCCCAAACAATATTTGACCTTTGTGTACGTGCTACCAGGCATTGCAAACACACGCAAGCATGCAAGCATAGCCCTGTCACATTACAACTCTGACACTTCATTTCACATTTCCACTAATGACTTGCAATTAATTGTATATTAATTTATTGCTCAGTTAAACAGAAAACTCTGAGGCGGAATTCATTCATTATTCCAAATTTGTTTGATAGTTCAACTAATATATCTGAATGGGATCCATTCTTTTCCAAAGTCCCTGTCTCCTGAAGTCATCAGGAGACTCTCTCTGAAGCTGTTCCATTTGACAGTGAGTTGGCTGACATTATGAATTCACACTCAAGGGCCCTACACTGCATTTTCTAATGGTGCTAATTATTCTGAACAAGAAAATGCACATGGAAAGGCATGTCAGGAACTGTCACAGATTTGAAATCTGACCCCCTTGAGAGGTTTGAAAAGACATTTTTTCCCCATAGATAAATCTACATTTATCTGTCCCATATTATAAGAATAGCACATGCAAATTCTGCGTGAAGGTGCAGTTCTAAATTAATCTCTTCTCTCAGTCTATCAGTTTAGCAGCTTAGCAAAATACTGCTGCTTTGAAAAAGCGTTGTTAGCCGTTTACTTGGTATGCCTGTAACCACTCCATCTCAATCAATGCTGTGCAAGAATGTAATTGATGGACATGTTTGTTTGCATACCAATTTTTCAGTATTATTAATGGCAACCACTGGTGCATGCCTTTCACTAGTAGAGGCTGGCAACACAAGGGCAATACAAAATTAGCGGATAAGTGAGTAACCGCAATTACATCTATAAAAGTACTTTGTGTGGAGGGCTGTGCATTTATGTTAAAGATGAAATGGGGGCATGGATCAGAGATCAGTTTAAACTACAGGAATGGGATGCATTTCTTTGTATGAATAAACATTTTAAAGGTGCGCTAAGTGATTTCTGACTACTAGAGGGTGTTGAAAGCTCAAACTCTGTCTGTAAACAAAAAAATCAGGCCTGCTTCTAGGTTGACAGTAGATCACTTGTATAAAACTGAATGGTAAGGCAAAAAAATCTATTTTGGGGACAGAAATGAGGGATGCATTTCACTATCACAAGGCTCTTGTTGGATTACTTGAATTATTTTGTCTCTGAGCTCCAGCTGCAGACTTTCAGCTACAAGGTAAGCCGCTTTGAATGAACTTTTTCTGTCCCTGCTTTGCTGATTGCAGCGACAGAGAAAAGTGATGAATGAAACTGAAGTAGCGAGTGTGGCTGTAAACTGTATGGTGGAAAGAAGATGCACACTGATGACTCTCACATTGCAAGAGGTAAAAATAAAAATAATTCATAAAGCAAAATTTTGTTTGCTCTGCTCAAAATAAATCTGAAAGGTACAGGCCACTTAAATTATGATGACTATGATGACACCCATTTCAAAATTTAATAAACAACAAAGGGTAATCATAAGTTGAGGACCCGTGCAGGGACACATGCAGCAGTGTGTATTACAGACAGAACAGAGAGCGATGCCAGGAAAACAGGCAAGGCGATCGGTTGCAATAGATGCAATCTTTCTTTCTTTTTTTTTTTTTAAATGACCTTGACACACACAGATGTTCTCACAGATATTCTGACACTGTTGTAAGGAAACCATACTGCAAGGAGATATAGAGGATAAATTATTCATTGATTTTAAGATCTATACTCAGTAACTGATTTAATTTACAGTGTTGCCAAGTGTAATATCTAGGCACTCTTGAGTAATAGCAAAATTACTTACTTAAATATTATTTTAAAAACTTGTGGTATTTTTTAAAAATGTAATTGAAGTAAATCTTTACTTCCAACCTTGCAGTCCAGCTGATACATCTGTAGAGTCCATTCATTTAAGCCACTGGAGCTGTGAAGTTATTTGTCATGTTTGCCATGAACTGTGAGTAATAATCTGTTACTTTTCCAAATAAATGGATGCCTGTTTTGCTACTCTCTATTCCCATATTTACACACCACAGTATTTATTCATTATCTGTCTGTGACTTGCAGTGATGTCACTGTTCTGTTGATGTTGCCATGTTGACTTCCATTTTTAACATAATTAAAATGCCTGTTGATAGCTCTTTGATAGCTAGTTTCACCACAATATGGAGACATGTTGTCAATAAGATATATGTACTGTATGCACCATGAAATGACAGATTGAGTTTATCTGCTGACTTCAGTGGTGTCGGCCTTGTTGGAAGCACAGAAGAACACACATCATCAGATTTCAGCCTGTTTTAAATATCCTCTCTTTCCTTCCAAGGTCAGACGAGATGCTTGCTTATGGTTGCTTGTCGGTTATAATAGGATTATGATTTGGGAATCAGTATTGTATCATTAACAAAAAACTGACATCACCCCAAGTCATCTATACCCAGTCCATGAAACCTTTTATACTTGAATTTCTGTGAGTGCCTGCTGCTGGGTAGGTCTTTCCTTGGAAAAAAAAAATCCTCTGGTGAGCAGAAGGTGACACTGGGTCCAAAATAAATTTGGCTCAAAATAAAATAGGCTCATCTGCCAATGGTAGTTAAAGTGGGAAAATTTACCGACCTAAACAATTTTGTAACTGTATCTTGCATTATTTGACTGAAAATAATTGCCTCAAGTGACTGTTCTTAAGATGCTTCACCAGGCTTGATGTGCTAGCCCCCTTTTATCAGCACTACTTTGTAGAATTGTTTGCACATTGGTGTGTGGACATCATTGGCTTATCCACATGGTGCTTTGGTTGTTGTCTCTTTCGTCCAAAACTGGGCAAGGAGGTTCTGCAGCTCCTGCCCTGATTAGCTGGAGATTTTACTTCAGGAGTATTCTCCCAAAAATAAAAACAGGAAGTTATTGAAGCAAACCTGAAATAATGCTGAGATGATGAAACAGCTGAACGTGAGAGGAGGGGCTATGTGGGCACTGGGCACCAGTTGTGTGTGTGTGTGTGTGTGTGTGTGTGTGTGTGTGTGTGTGTGTGTGTGGGTGGGGGGGGGGGGGGGGGAGGGGG
>OMLB01028400.1:10042-26114 GCA_900302555.1 Myripristis jacobus | reverse complement strand
GTTGTTGTTGTTATGGAGGAAGTAATACAAAAAAACAAAATAAGAAGAAAGAAAAAAACAAAACAAGAAGAAAGAAAGTAAGTAAGTAAGTAAGTAAGTAAGTAAGTAAGTAAGTAATCACTGATTTAAAAAAAAGAAGAGGAAGACGACAACACTGGAAGAGGTGTCTTCAGGTGTCTTTTAAATTTAGATACAGTTTAGGCTTTCATAATGCACCCAAACCTTTAGTTGGCCTGGAGGAAAAATGTGTACAGAAAAAGTCTGTCAACAGTCTTTCAAAAGCAGGGCACCACCGAGCCATGGGAATCACTGAACCACTGGAGAACCAATTAACAAAATGTCAGTGGCAGACTGATTAGCAAAATAACAGCAGTGAGAGTAACTGCTTTCTTGTTCATGACATACGGTTTGTCTTTACGGGACGTAGACGAGGGGCTGTTTTGGACGTATCTGTTAAAAGAGACCGACGTGAAACCAAAAGCTTACACCAAATACAAACAGTGGGGTTTTTACACAGTCTGAAGTGAAAAGGGCACAAAGCTGACACCCTTGAGCCTGTTTACTTTCATGTGTGACGATGCGGGATGTCTTTGGAGGCATTTAAATGTAGCCAGAGCCTTTTTTGTTTGGCCTTACCCTGCACTGCAGACAAGGATGCTTAAAAAACAACACAGGGAGGTAACTCTGCCGACTAGGACTTATTAAAATAACACAGAAATAAGCATTGTACCATTCCAAAACTCAATTATACAATTACAACACAAAAACAAGCATCTTTCGTCTCCAAAATGCGATCATGATTGGTTACCATGAGCGGTGCACATGGTAACAGGACTGCAGAGGATGATATATCTACATAATAACAGATGTCAAACATTCTGGGCACAAAATATGCAATACGCTAACACAACACAAAGTTTTCCCCAGGAGGTGCAAAGCCAGTCAGCTTCCAAGTGTGCATATGGGCCCTGAGAGCTTAGCAAACAGCCACGGCAAATCTATTTATAAAGCACTCGTAACAACCAGGTTCTTCACATTCTGTAGCATTCTTCCAGACCAAGGGTGCTACACACACGAGGACAGAGCTTGTGTGTGTGTGTGTGTGTGTGTGTGTGTGTGTTAACCCAGGTGCGTACGGACCTCGGTCTCACGCAGGCGTCGACGCAGGCTGTCACTGGAGTCCTCCTTGTTCTGCAGCCTCTCCAGCTCTCGCTCCATGCGCTCTTTGGCCACCCTGATACCCTGAAGAAGATCTGTGGCCTCCGCGCTCGCCTTCATCGCCTGGGATTAAAAAGCAAAAGCAAGAGCACATTTGTACACATTTACTGTAATAAGAAGGTTCATTCTCACAAAATTAATGGCATTAACTGTATGAATTTACAGAGCTGCATGTCTATATGTTTATGTCATTACAGAAAACCTACATAAATTACAATAGTAGAGGCAAAAAAAACCCAAACAGTTGTAACAGTTTTATTAATGGCTATGTTGAATACTTCATTCTGATTGGTTAAAGCAGATCTCAATTGGTTATTACTGAATAACAGACCGTTGTCTAGGCGGTTGTCTAGCAAGCTTGCTATATAAAAAGAAGTTTTTTCAGCTAACTGGCACCCAGGGTCACAATACTTTACAGCTGTTAACCTCCGTGAGCCACATTACCGGGCTCCAGCAGACGGGAAAGAGTGAAGGTAACACTGAAATGTAAACACGACGACACCAGCTACCATCAAAATGTGTTTTTTATTGTTATTTCTTCACTTTTACTATGTTGTTATGGCGGCAGCTCTACAAGTTGTGTAATAAGTGGAATAATCCAGTCTTAAGTGTATAACAGCAAATCAAACCCATACACAGTCTATCATGGGAGAAATCATGACAAATGGAAAAAAGAAAAAGAAAATGGAGGTAATAATTACGTTTTATCTGTGCACACTGCATACCGCCGTAAAAACAGAGACATCTGGTGACGCCGGGTAACAAAGCACTGGCTGTAGAAACAGTTTGTGTACATGACCTCTGCTGCCTGCTCTACCTGACCTTAAGGTCTCCTAGTCTCTCTCTCTCTCTGTGTTTTGTGTTTGTCTTTTGTCTACACTGTGCGTGCGTGTGTGTGTGTGCGTGTGTGTGTGTGTGTGTGTTCTGTCCCTCTGCCCAGGTCCTGTACTTCCTGTCCTGCCCGCTGTGTTTTCTCCCTGTTTGTCATCGTCTATTAGTCCTGTGATTTCTTCCCGCTTTCACCTGCCTGCCGTCATCCTATCAGCTTCTTGCGTTCTGCCCTCCCCACCAGCTGTTCCTCATTACCTCGTTAGTCTGCTCGGCATATAAACCTGCCTTTGTTCAGTCAGTCCTCGCCAGATCGTCCTGGCGCGCTGCCTTGTATGTTCTTATCGGTCTGTTTCTGTCTGCCTTCCTGTTACCTTGACCAGTTTTCTGCCTTAACCTGATGGTTTTCTATGCATTTCTGTGCATGACCCGCTGTGTGATATACATCGTGATATGGCTGCCAAATTCAATACAGTGTTTCACTATATACTGCCTCTCTGCTGCCTGCGTCTGAGTGCTGCCTGAGTGTTGGCAGCGTAAGAAGTAATTGATGTCTTTATACCAACCCCACTTCTTTCAGGAAGGTTGCTCAAGTAAAAAAAATTCAACTGATTATTTCATGAACATGTCTCATTATTAAGTGAAAAGGAAGATATATCCAAAATGTGGGCCCAGTCAGGCTAGAGCGCAAACTCCCATGTTATTCTCAGAATGGATGGCACCTTTAAATATTCATTGCTAGGAAAAGACAATTGGGATGAAATCATCTCCTCTAATGAGGCAAAATTGTTTGATTGCTGATAATTAAGCAGTAACTCTGGCTTTAAAAGACAGCCTAATTGTTCTCAGGCCATGGAGCAACATCTGCTCGACTACACACCGGAGTTCAACTAGTCATTAGGGAGGAGGCAAGGAGAGAGAGAGGAGAGAGGAGAGAGAGCAGTGATAGAAGACATTTGCGCACTTTCATCTTTGAAGACACTTCAGCAGCTCTGACGTGTCTCTTGTCTTTCAGAGCAGGTGCTCATATGAATTATCCATTAAGTTTCCTCCCAAAAATACTGTACCTTGGTCAGCTTATCTTGGAGATCCTGAATCTTTGCCTGCTGCTCAGCATTGGTCTGAAAATACAAAGGCACTCATTTTGAATATTTACAGACTGACATTAAATATGAATATTTTTGCTGTCTTTACTCTCATAACACAATTACTTGACATTACATGAGTTGATGTATTTCACAAAACAACTCGTTAAACTACCTTTTCCAGCTTGATGATGAGCTCCTCCGCATCTATTTTGCCTTGTTCTTTGGCCTATGAAAATATGAGAAAAACCTGTGACCTCCCTTCAAAAATGATTGCGGCAAGAAGACAGTCACGCAGAAAGTCAGTCATGAGTAAAACTGAGTTAAAGGGCCAGTGCAATGAGACTCACACCTCAGCTCAGTCCCATTGTGTCGTTCAACAACGGGCATCCTAACTCCCTCCCTCTGTTGATTCTGTTGTTTACAGAATTAAACTCGTTTAGACATCAAACCTGATCTTTCTAACTGCATATCTTATAAACCGCTTACTGAAATAGACACCAAATCATGAATTCTGAAGATCCGGCATATTTGAGCCCCAGAGAAAAACTGTGTGAATGCGGTAGATGGCAAAACTGGAGGGAAGGATTAGGCTCACTCTGTCCAAGGAGCTTTGTCTGCAAATGGCATCAACAACACTCAGATTTACTTGTCATTTGATGTTGAAAAAAGGAGCAATGCTGATGCTTTTTATGGACCAAGAAGCGAAAAAGTAGATTTTCATGCCAAGCTTTTCCTGACTGAATTTACACGATTGCTCTGGATATTTAACAGCTTCTAGTTGCAATGTCAGACCTTCTGCATCCTCTGCTGGTAGTCCGCAGCCTTCCTCTTCAGCTCCTCGCTGGTCTGCCGCGACTCCTTCAGCTCAGCCTCGTACAGGTCGCTACGGCGACGGGCGGCCGACAGGTCCTCCTCCAGCTGTCTGATGGTAACTCGCATCTCCTCCAGCTGGGCGTGATACTCCTGTCCAGAGATCACAGAAAGCCAACATGAGAGAGCAGAGGAGTAGGTGTAATAGGTACAATAGTAATACGTAGCAAAGACAGAACATATCAAACAAGGTGTAAAAAGCAGCAAATGAAAAGGGTTACATAAAAGTTGTTATTGGAAAAACATTTGAGGATTAGAAGGTGGGTGGGGGTACAAAGACACTCAACGCACGACAACAAGTGTGTCCACGCTGATGATATAAACTGACTGAACGGAGGGAAAAGGGAGGTGGACGAGAAAAGCAGATCAGCCAAAGTTATTTAGCGCACTTGTCTGTTAATGAATAATTAGTCACAGCCTAACAGCCTTCATCTCCAGCACCTCGTCAGGTTACAGGGCACGCCGGCCTGTCTGTCAGGCTAATAAAAAGTAGCATCCTCCGGTGCCTGAGGAGAGCGACACTTATCCCACAATACACCAAGACAGGCGAGGGAGACGGCATCAGCAGCACTGGGAACAACGCGGAAACGATTTTACTGACGGAAAGCAACAGTTTCTCCAGTTTACTGGTCTTATTTGGCTAAACTAGAGTATCACGCTAAAGTAAAGAGTATGACATAAAAAGTACTAAAGTAGCTAGTTAGCATAGGAGAGGTACCACAGGCGAATAAAAACCTATCAAAATAACATTTAACATGTGGAAAATGGACAGAAAAATAGTGTTGTTGAACATTATTATATTTAGTTTATTATTAATATAAAATGCATACAGGAACACATCAGAACACATTTTTCTCAGTGGATAAATTCAGTGTATTTTCCTGTTTTGTTCTGATGAAAAATTGTCGGGGATTTGTACAAATTGAAAAAAATGTTTTGTATTTATAAAATGTTGTGTGTGTGCTGAAAGTCCCAGGTTTATTCCCATTTTCTTCATGATAAAAATACTCATGAAACTGCAGTAAATATAGGAGAATAAATATTGCAAAATGAGCAAAAAAATTACCATTTTAACCTCTTACTTCTAAAACCATACAATGTACAGAGGACAAAAGCTGGAGTGCTTTCTTGATTGACAAGATAAAAGTAAAAATGCAGTCTTTTAAGACAGATCTGCAACTTCTTGCCTTTTATTTTAATTAATTTGCACCTCTCAGCATCAGCACAAGCTTCTTACCAGTGCCCCCCCTCCTCCAGCTTTCGATTAAGAGAGCTCCTGCTGTTTGCATTGAATTTACATTCCTGTAGGCATTTCATCAGAGAGGATTGGCCGGATCTCCTGGACATAATGACTCACCGATACCACGCCAATACAAAGCAGGAAATGATTTTCAAAATGCACTAATTCAGCAGCAAGTCAGTGACTGAGTCAATAAAAAATTAAAGACAGAAGAATTTATCTGTCCACATAACATCCAACAACTGAGAGTTTATGGAGTGCTGAGACGTACTGTCATCTTTTATTGCAGATATAAAGTTATAAGCACCTGAGCTCTGGTTCAGTCAGTTATCTGTTGCAAGAAGATGAGTCACTGGGGCTGGGGGCATTTATACAGCTGCCTTTTTGTGGAAAATGCCTCATTGGAGACTGAAGAACCTTCCAAACAGCGATAATCCAGCTCCAAAGTGGGTACTCATAATCTTAGGCTGTTTGAACTGCTGTGTCACAGGTTCGCTTCCTGGAGACTGAGGAACACTTTTCTATTTTATATCTCCAGCTTGGGACTACTTACAGTGTCTGCTGTCAGGATCCTCAGTCACAGAGGTCTGTTACTATATCACAACAATTTTCCAACAAGTCCAAATCTTACTCAGAGGAAATGATTAAAAAAAACAACTGTCATTCACCATTTACCTGTTTTCACCTCAAACACATCAAACTCAAGGCTCAAGGGCCGGGTCAGGCATGTAGCACAGTTACATTCGACTCATGAGATGATTTTTGATTAACTATTACTACTTATACCATTACCCACAACACAGACTCTCCAAACCCCAACATGCACTGCAACATCCTGTGCGATCGACACTGCAACACACCCGCATGGCCTCGCGAGCCGGCCAAACGCAATGTTAAAATGAAAAGTGGAAAACAGGTGTTTTCACTACAGGTGAGGGGTTGTTTTTGTAATCACAGGTCAACCTGCCTGTATTTTGATGATATACTTAAGAAATACTTTGGAATGTTTTAGCATGTGGTTTCACAGGAAAACATTATTTTTATCTCTAGTTAGATTTGCGTGACAGTGATATGCATTTTATTTTTGATTCCATGTGATGAAACTATTAGTCACTTGAAAGAATTCAGGGTGGGCTTGCAGATACAAAATATTATGCCAGAAAAAGGGAATGACACAGTGGACTCTTGTCATTTTCCACTCTGTAATCAGTTTGGTTTTACATATACTTGTTTTGTTTTTGCAGAAATCTAGGCAGAAATACCAGTTTCTCCAGAGACAGTAGCCTCAGTTGACCAAAATGTAATGCAGTCACAGCTTGCCTATTTGTGGATCTGTTATTGGCAGAGTGTGCATTGCAACACCCTGTTCAACAACTTTTGCACAACTGGGCACAGCACAGTGCATCGTTCTCTCTCTCTCCACTTTCAATTCTTCTCAGCTGGAAAACTGTCCTATGCTATTGCTCTGCTTACATGTGTGCAGCACAGAAAAGCTCCTCTTCTGGAGGCTGTTCAAAGTCATTCTGGAAATGCAGCAGGTCACTAACTGCAGCGGACGTGTGCCAGGCAGGTTGAGGGAACATGGGAACACCAAAATGCAGTAAATTGCGATGCTTCACCACAAAATAACTCCTGGGCTGAAATGAACATGGCAAATTTGTGCTGTAACAGCGTAAGACAACATAAATGTGGATCTCTCCAAAGCTATGAACAGTATACACACTGGTATGTGGACATATGCACACAGTCATATACAGTATAAACACATATGCCACCCTGCTGCCCTGATCCATTCACTCCTGCTGGGAGCATTGACTGGGGTGGCACTGCTCCACTGCAGCGTCTGCACAGGAAACTAATCCGCCATCCGAGTAAAAAACACTATGCCTTTCTCTCTTTACTCTATCTCCTTCCTTCACAAGCCAAACAGATTAAGTCAAACATTTCTTTCAGTCATCCTTAGACGCAGTCCTTGCCTTGCATCTGAAAGGCACTTCAAAAGACTTTTGACCCAAGAGCAGGTGAGGGGGACTTTAATAGCGCACTGAAAGTTCTTCCAAGCAAGATACCTTTTAACAAGCGAGACAAAACACACTGTTGTGTTCTCTAATTATATTTTTTTTACTTTGTTCTCACATCTTCAGGGGATACGTCCTGATGTGTTTGGCAGAAGATTGTTTTTCTCTGAAAATGAATCTATCCTCATCCTCTAACGTTTGTTGATCCAACACTGTATGGCTCCTGCATGAGGATGATAAACACGGCAGTCATATGACAGCGCGTGGGAGAGAGATGGTTTTCAAGATGTAATGCTGGATTCAGCTGGCATAAATATCCTGCTGAGAGGCACCCATGGGAAAACAGTCATGATATAACAAAGTCTCTCATGACAGGATATAAAGACACTAGGAACGGAGGAAATGACAGTCTTAATAAGTTTGAAGATATTAGCGACATCCGTGATGTTTTAATTTTCATTTATCCACAGATGACTTGTTAGGCATGCATGCTGTTTTTTTTTTTTTTTTTAGCACCACCCCCTTTATATTCCAAGTTACACGACTCACACTGGGAGCTCGCCAGTGCCACCAAAATCATCATGTTCATCGAGCCGCTCAAATCTACAGGGTAAGGGTGTAAACTACATTTTGGGAGATTGGCCTGCTGGT
Source organism: Myripristis jacobus (assembly GCA_900302555.1). NCBI lineage: Eukaryota > Metazoa > Chordata > Actinopteri > Holocentriformes > Holocentridae > Myripristis > Myripristis jacobus. Next base: position 18,201 of record OMLB01028400.1, on the reverse strand, counting down.
CAACTTACCTGTTGGGTGAATAAAACATAGACACCAAAGTCCTCCACATGTAGATCATTTGCTCTAGTGCTGCACGTTAACTATTTAGCCTACACTATGTTGAGTGACTGTAGACCACCAGCATTATCTACTATATGTCATCGGTTAGAAGACTTAAGTTTTAATAATGTTCATGTTATGTGGCCTTTTGGTCTCTAGACTCATTAAAAATTATTATGGAGTAGGATTATTTGAGAGGCTATTGCAGGTGAGCAGTCAGTATGACTAACTTCCAGCTGCGCAGTGTCTCCCATCATCCACCACCTTCTTTTCCCATGGAGACACAGGGTGGATAGTCCCTGAAAGTTCACAACAAGATGTTATTTGGGGTCCACGTACGGAAGTTGCCGGAGCCGCATTGTGATTGCCTAGAGGATTGATTCTTTCTTTCCATTCTTCTCCTTTATAAGACTGTGCAGAAAGGCTGGGAATTTCACCCACTACCTGGGCAACAAAAATCATACAAATTGGCCTGATGGTGGCACGATGATAGCAAATGTACATTTTGGCGTATAACGCGTGAGCCATAAGTGGTAGCAACAACATTTTTTTTTTTGCCTGGGTTTCTTGGGTCCAGACACATTTATTCAACGTACATGCGTCAAATTTCAATCCATGTCTTTTTGAAAATGCTTCAGAAATGGTCATTCTCTTTTGACCCCTAGCCCCCTCTGAGCTAATTACCAGACTGTCTTCATTGAGGTGCTGCCAAAAGTGATTCTACAGATAACAGAGAACACATCAAACCCTGATCTTTGTTTTCAGCATGATAAAAAACTAAATTAATACAAACAAGCAATCAGAACAAAGAAAGAAAAACATGTCCGGCACCAACCGGTAACCGAGTCCACTGGCAAAACCATTTTGGAAAGACTGGAATTCGCTCAACAAATTTCAACAGGAAAAACTGTCTGCTCAGAATGACAAAATATGCAAAAATTACTTTGAGACCCTATACAACGACACAAGGTTGAATTCAGACCAAGAGGATCTTCATAACAAACTCCAAACCTTAGAACTGTCTATTAAAGATAATCACAGCCCCTTAGACTCTGCACTGACTAAAAACTAAACTCCAGACTCTACAATCAAGCAAGGCCAGTGGTCCTGATGGCATTATAAATGAAAGGCTTAAATACACAAATCATTAAATTATCTCTGCCACATTGTAATTGTTTAACCTCATGATGAGTGATGGTTACTTCTCCGACATCTGGAGCCAAGTAATCGTTACACCAATATTTAAAAATGGGAATAAATATGACCCTAACAATTATGGTGGCATGTGTGTCAGCAACAACCTGGGGAAATTACTCTGCAATGTCCCCAGCAATCGGCTGCAAGACTCTCTCTGTCGACACGATGTCCTAAGCCAGAGTCAGATTGGATTTATGCCAAAACACAGAACCGCAGACCACATCTACACCCTTCACAGTCTCATCAATAAACATGTCCACCACAAAAAGGACTAAATTTTCTCTTGCTTCATTGACTTCAAAAAGGCAATTTGGCTTTGTGGCCTATTCCTAAAATTAATTGAAATGGGTTCAACGTACAAAAACAATGAATGAGTCGTAAAAATTGGCAACAAAGTAACAGAAGCAACAAAGCTTCACTCCTTGGCCTTCACCCAAGGAGTGAGACAGGGCTGCAGTCTCAGCCCCACACTCTTCAACATTTATATCAGTGAACTGGCTTTGTCCCAAGAACAATCACACATTCCTGGCCTCGTCCTGGCTGATGAACAGATCAGCTGTCTACTTTTTGCAGATGATCTAATAATGCTCGCCCCATCCCAAAGAAGCACCACAGCAAGTAGATCAGCTACAAATCTTCTGTAAGACCTGAGTCCTGGCTGACCTGGACAACACCAGAGCTATGATCGCCAATACAAAGGTCCACAGATCCACCGGCATACAACACACACATACAATTTCACATACCTGGGAATAAAAAAACACCCCCACAGGAAACTTCAGCCTGGCTGTGAATACGCTCAGAGATGAAGGAAGGAGGGCAATTGAAAAATCCACAATGACAGATATTCCAGTTCGGACCTGCCTAAAAATACTATGCTGTATCATTGAACCAAATATATTGTATAGATGTGAAGTATGGGGAACCATCAGTAGTCAAGAATTAAACAATTTGGGCAAATACTTGAACACTACAGGCTGAAAGTTGAAAAAATAAATAAATCTCAAAGTACATAGAAACAACTCCAGTAATGGATGTGATGCTGATCTGGGCCAATTTCCCCTCTAATTATAATTCACAAAAGATCACTGTGACTCTATCGGCACCTAAGATCAAGTGACCCAAAATCCTACCAGGATAAAGTCCTTCAGTGCCAAGAGGAGAACACAGGGGAAAGCCCTCAAAGCCAGCTGCCCCTAAAGCTCAAATCCACCAGAAACCCTCACTGCTGTCTGACTTCTGTTGGAGCGCAGTGAAAAACAAAATCACCTAAACTACTTGTATCTTCAACAAAATCCCTGAGCAAACTCAAACGTTACACAGCTCTAAACAGAGAGTACACACTGGCAGAACACATATGCAGCGTTACTGATCCAACAATTGATAAAGACAGGTGCGTACAGGCTGCGTAACCACAACCTGAGTGCAGAGACAAGCCGACTGGCCAAAACTACTTTCTTTGCAGCAAAATTACTGTGTCGAGGATCCGGTTCCACACAAAAACAAAACACAAATGTAAAGAATCTGACACATCCTCTGACCAAATTAAAATGTAATATCTCCTTGGAGAATAACCCTCAATCACCTGGGAGGTAGCAAAATATCAAAACATGACAGTGTCATAAACTGAGAGCCATGGAACCACCATTTATGTAACTTTACTGTAAGTACATTGTTCTGTATTTTTGTGCAACTTTTTACCAATGTCCAACACAAAACTGCCAGACTGGGACTGCTGCATATAAATCATTCAACCCACATGATCAGCAGGGGGACACAGGGATAATGTAGGTGTCTGTTCTCATCAGTTAACAGGTAAGTTGACCAAAAACACCCATCTCCCAAAAACTGTGTTCTTTGAAGAGTCCTCCTCAGTGGCTGCTGGTGACCGAGGGAAGAGTGTGACACATCCACATTCTCTACATAGTTTCTCCCAGGGGGTTAAGGGGGTTGAGCCAGCCACCTCGGGGGAATAAGCGTGCTTCTCAAACCTGTATGTTGCTCTGGTGCTCCTTTAATACACATCGCTGGCAACAGGCAATATGTCACACATTTGTCACATATTCTCTGTTTCCTATATGATCTAAGGCCCCAGCACCTCATCACGACAGCCTGCCCACTGCACCAGTGCTCTCTTCACTCTTAGGTATATGCCTCTCATCACCATGGCAACCATCGCACAATGTATTCAGTGCCTGGTAACCAGCGCCAGTGTAGGCTGAGAGAAACAGGTTGCTTTTCTTTTACCTTTTTTTTTTTTTTAAAGAAAATGGTGCATGATGCCAGCAAGACAATTTTTCATGGCTCCTCTCTCTTGTCCTCTGCTGTCAATCTTGAAACAGTCTAATTCCCACAATTGGCAGCCTTTGGACATGGTGTCTCCACACACACAGAAACATACACACACACACACATACACACACACACAAACAAACACACACAAACTGCACATATACACAATCTCATCACACGTACAATTTGATTAATGATAGGCTGTGTGTAAATCTTCCGTTTCTTTCGCTGCTTAATGCATTCATCACTCCAGAGAGAGGTCAGAATGAGTTGACCATGCCGACACTTTGAGACAGTCTGAGCTGGAGGAGTGTGGGTTTGCTTAACCACGCTCATCTGAAGGGCATGTGACTGCACACTGGCACTAGAGGACAGTACATTCATATGCTCATAACTGTAATTCAGATGCTCTGCTTTTTCTCGTCTGAACTTAAACTGTACATGGCCATTTACTGTATGCAGAGCGGGGATGGGAAGATTAACCGATCTGTATCGATGCACAGACACACACGGACACGATGCGAGTGCATCGGCAGAGCAGCTGTGAATAGATGCGATTTCGGGATGAAATCAAAACACATCAGTCCAATCAGTTTAATTATTAGATGTTCTATGCCTTTATTTAGAAACATGATCCATCCTATAATTTTATATTATGGACTCTTTCTCCTACATTATCTTATGCTACGGAGTGGACACCACCTGCTGCTGAGCAGCATGGGTTAGGGGTGTGTGGCGAAACAATGCACACACAAGTGAACTACAAATCGAAAGTTTGGAAACACCGTAGATTTTACAATAGAGAAGGACAACTTGACAAATCAAATGCAATTTGCAAAATGTGCTGTGCTGCTGTAAAGTACACAGGCAGCACAACTAACCTTATTACACACATGAAACGGCGACATGGTGTGAATGTAGAGGTGTCAACGCCCCGGCCTCCCCCACCTTGTGTTCAGATTCATCTCGGGCTAATAGCCCCAAGAGTGGTGATAAAGAGTGTTAAGCACATGTGCTGCCTGGCAGTACTTTTTCATATTGCACTATGCCTCATTGTTGTTGTTAATGTTGAGCATCCTTTCTTGTGAGCCAGGTGTGATAAAAGTGTACCGCATGGTCAACTTGAAAAAGACAGAGAACACTTGTACGTACATACAAGTGAGCGGAAAAGTTAAAATTTTATTTGGTTAATAAATAATCAAACTCATTGTATTGCATAGCATCATTCCTTGGCATTGTCATAACGCATCGAATCGCACACAATCGCATTGTGTTGAATCAAATTGTTAAATCGAACTTCATCACGACTGGGGTGTGAATCCTATCATATCACATCAGTAGTTGCTGCTTTTATATCTTTGATGTATTAGACTCTTGGCAGTGTGTCAAGATGCATGTTGTATTGGTCACAGACCAGAGATGCACAACCCTAATGCAGAGTGAATTTAAAAACCTTGTTTGAATTTAAAAAAAAAAAAAAAAAAAAAAAGTTACATTGGCATCAGTGGGGAAGCAGGCATGTATGTCTGTAAATATGGCCTTTTTGCAGGTATATGATTTTGATCCAACACCAGAGACTGTGTATAAGCGCAACTAGTGAATTCTGTCTGTAAGTGAACTTTACAGTGAACTTTACTGCACCATGATGTATTTCTTAGTGTGTTGTAGGTACCAGATCAGTCAGCTGATATTGGCCCATCACGGATATATTGGTATCACATTGGTAACCATATGTTAACCATATGTTAACCAAGATGTGCCGATATAAAATGTCTGTTGCAGGCTCAGTTTTAAAGCAGTGAAGATGCTGGTATCATATAAAATTAGATGATTTAGGAATCCATTAGTACCAAGTTATCCTATGAAGTTGGCAAGTGAGCTAAAAATTGCTCCAAAATTAGGCAAAATTTTGGCGAGGGAAAAATGGCATAGCCATTTTCAAAGGGGTCCCTTGACCTTTGACTTCAAGATCTCTGAATGAAAATTGGTTCTATATGCACTCACCGGTCTCCCCTTTGCAGGCCTGCCCACCTTATGCTAACCCCATGCAGTTCTTCACATGCAGCATAAATGTGTTATTTATTTTCACCTGTTGTAAAATGGTGTATTTGTGCAGACTGAGGCATAAACATTCGTGGAGTTGCATAAATTGGTTTTGAGTGGAAAGCTGAGACTCTTGTGGTTTCAATGAGCCACATTTGATTCATGAGTGATGATCTTAGCCTCCATAGTAGCCATTTCATTGCAGTGAGAGCATTTTGAAAAAAATATTCTTTATTTAAATAGTCAGCAACTGACTGATATTGTACAGTTATGACATTTATTAAGCTATTTATTTATTTAGTCTTTATTTAGTCTTTATTTTCTCAACGTCCATTTAGCATTTTTGGATAGCCATCACGGGCTAATAGCCCCAAGACGGTCATCTAGTCAGATGGATGTCACATCAGTGTAAAATCAGTCCACAATCCACACAGAAAAGATCTATTTTCTTTCCAGCTCAAAAATCACTGTATTGGCTTTCATATCGCTAATCAACTAATTTTCCCTTCTAAAATCCTCTATCAGTATTGGTCTCAAAAATCCCATATTAGCCAGGCATGAGTTGTAGGCATTAAATATTATACTGATTGCACCCCTACAGTGAATAGTAGGTTTCCCACATCATGAGCCTGTGTAATAAACACAGACAGGGACTCCCCTTTCTCCTCACACCCCACAATATTACAGCCTGACCTGCTCCTTCTGATCTGCAGTGTCAAACTGCACTCAACCCCCTGCCTCTCTGAAATATTATTCTTTTCTCCATTTTTTCTTTATTACACCCTGCACAAGCCCATCACTGCAAAACTGCCATTCTAACAAGTCATTCTGCCAGTGGGGTCATATCATTTTGTGGGCTGCAAAGAATTTCCTTGAATCAATAAAACTGACTGAAATATTTTTGATAGCAGCATAGTTGTCTACCTTATTTTGTCCTGTTTCAAAATACTGACGTTTAGCTGCAAAATCCCCGAAATGCATTGGAAATGAGGGAATTATCTAACCCCATTGGCAGAGTTTGTCACACACAAAAAAAAACATTATGGGATTTAATATGAACCTAAATGTCTTTTTTTGGCAGTGTGAGAGATTGTATGACAGTGAAGATTTGAGAAAGGTGTTGACATTGCAGAAAAGGTCACAAGCTGGATTTAAACCCACGACCTCATGAATACATGATAAATGTGTCAGCCATAATGTTTTTGTTGGATTATTGTTGAGCCCCCCCCCCACACCTGCTCTTTGATCTCCTGAAGCTTGTTGCTCTGCTCCCGGATGTCATGGAGGAGCTGCAGCGCCTTATCGTCCTCCTGCGACACCTCCATACGAGCCTGCTCCAAACTGCGCTTCAAACTCTGAGAGCAAAACACAAGCGCAGAAGCAAACATAAACACAGATGACCAAAGACCAGAAATAGCACTTATTTCTTCCCACCACTGTCCTAAGAACATCTCACCATCTATTTTCAGCTCTCCTTGATGACACACACAGAGCCCAGTAGCTTTATTGTTTTTTTCCTCACAACATGAAGACTCATGGCCATCTATGGTACTAAATCAGAATATTTCATGGGATATGTCTATGCTCTCACCAGTGGGCATTGCCTTTTTTTTTTTTTTTTTTGAGGATTACCTAAAAGTGCCAGCACTTAGGAGTGTTAACCCAGCACTCATGCTGGCAGCAACTAACAACATGGTGAATAAAAACAATGAGATGTATCTGAACGGTCATCTAGTCAGGTGGATAGATGACAGAAACACATGAAACCTTGCACAATATAAATTCTAATACACCACTTAAATAAGGGGCTGAAAATGTGGTAAATGGATCACTGTCAATAGGTGCAACATTCATCTAACAATCATGAACTGCCACAGTGCCAGTTTCACAACAGGGTGCCATGGCTCATTAATCATTTGAAGAATGGAGAGGCAGGAAAAGTGATTGTGTACTGTAATAACTTTCATTAATGCGAACATTCAAAGTCAGAGAATATTTGAGGCCCGATCTGGAATTTCTTTCGGCTGCATAAATGTAGTCTGTGTTACTAGGGCAACAAGCTGAGACTAATCGCAGCTTCCACAAGGTTTTTATTTTGAAGTTCAGCTTCCATGTGTGAGATATGATTCTACTGGGGGAAGATCTTGGCTGGTACAGAGACACACAAAAAAATAGGCTTTTTTCCATAACTTTTTTTTTTTTTTTTTACACCATCATGAACACAAGAGAGAGAGAGAGACCCACACACACTATCCATCCTGGTAAGTTAAAGTACCTCAATCAGCAGTTGTTTTCATACATATACATGTTATTATTATCCTGTGTATAGATATTATACTATATGCTATGGGAGGAGTAGCATGTTGTATTCCACTGGTCTGCTATCATCAGGCATTCACAGATTCACAGAAATCTGGATCATTAAATCCATCCCATAAAATGTCTATCCCTCTAATGAGTTTGATACATAACTCATTTTTGCAAAGTTTGCTGACAGCTCCAGTCCACAATCATGGTTTGTGAACACATCTTTAGTGCTTGAGCAAGAAATTACAGCAGCACAGCTGTTTTGGATGGCTGCTTGCTCC
>OMLB01028400.1:0-10022 GCA_900302555.1 Myripristis jacobus | reverse complement strand
CCGAGGGTGCTCCCGTTCTGCTCGCTGCAAGAGGAAGTCAGGACAGGTGGCTTCTAGGGATTTAATGGTTTTGTTTTTTCATAGTTCAGTTTCTACCCCAGTTTTTAGACTCACTAAAAGCTATTAAACTCAATAAGATTTCAAGTTACTTCCTTTAAAATAGAAACATGTACCAAGAACCCAGCACAAAAAATTACATGGGGATTTGCCAGTGTCAGGTTGTGGAACACAGCAACAGAATGCCTTTGTATGCAGCACGTGAAAAAGCCAGTGATTATGTCTAACTTTATTAATCAAAACCAGAGTTAAATGCTTCACATCAGCAAATGTGTGTACTGTATGCGTGCACAGATAGAAACATACTGTGCATGTTTTATAAAGTATGGTTTGGTGAACCAAGGGCCGCAGAATCATGGCTTTTAGTTGAAGTAAAGAGGCATTACGCCCTTAGTGGCTACAGTATGTATTATTATGTTTATTATGACAACTGCATTATATCACGATTAATTTCTAATCTTAGAGGGAAATATATCCATAGTAGTCAAGTGAAGTAACTGCAGCAGTTGGCTACCCTAGTTAGCCAAAACAACTGGTATATGGAGGCTGTTTGGGCAGTTTCCTGGGTGCCTCACTCGCCACACTTCCCCATCACTACTACAAAAGCCCAACTGATACAAATAAAAAAAAAAAACTGGAGCAAAGACTTGGCCAACGGGGGCGCTGTGCAAGGATTTCAGACTGGGCCTTGAACAGCAAAGGACCTCTCTCCTATTGTATCATTCCAGATAATTTAATGTGTCTTTTTTTAAAGTCCTGGGATATGAGAATGGTGTTAATTGTGACCCCTGAAGACACAGGCATTCATATAGTCACTAAAAAGTATAAGCCTTACGCGTACACATAGACACAAGGGTTAAAAATCAGATGTCCACTCCCATTATGGTGAGCATATTAATTTACTCAAAAGCTTCAGGGGTATCGGTCTGGAAAATCAGCAGAAAGATCTGTCTCGCTGTGCCTGCTGATTTTCTGGGATTCTCTTGGCATGAAATCTAGACACTGAATACCAGCTGCAATCCAAAAATATCAGTGTCAGCTAGGGGTGGGGAAATTGGGGAAAATTCCTACATATGCACACAAGACATTTTCCTTGTGTACATGTGTGCGTGATGGAAATAAACAGGTGTGTGTGTGTGTGTGTGTGTGTGTGTGTGTGTGCATGCTAGATTAAAGACATTAAATCCTTTAATAATAAATCAATTCCAGCCATAAATTCATTCAACTTCATTTCCTATCTTGGATCACTGTAATGACATCTCACGGGTATGTAGGGCATTGAGGAGGTCCAGAAGTAGCCGGGTTTTCTTTTTCCTTTTATCATAAAAAGCAACTGGCCCATGTTTGGGACCTGAGCCTATTCAGAACCTGCCTTTATTCTTGCTCAGCAAAAACTAGACAACATAATCAAAAGATATCTGAAAATTAAGGATTAAGGACAGAGCCTCGTCGTGAGTCTAGCTTTTTCTTGTCCACTCTGGATCTATTCCACTTTATTACACACACCAGACCCACAATCTGGTAGCACATAGCCGTGGTGTTGCACGTGACCCTGCCTGCAGCACAGAGCCCGATCTCACTGGTTGGACTAAATGTAGAATTTGAGCTGGATAGAGTTTAGTTGGAGAACTATAATGTTATATGGTATGATTCTGTCCCGCGGGAAGTGAGCAGGATGTGACCAACAGCTGCTGTCCAGAGAAAGGAGCTTTTCCCCGGCAGGAGAAGCTGCCCTTGCTCCGTAGTTTGACAACAAGAGGTGGTTCAACAGCCTGACGCATCACAACAGCATTGAGATTTGATGGGAATATCTGATTTGAATTGTTGATGCTTCTATTAGGGACCAGCGTTCATTTGTAGAAACTTGGAGCCATACCCAATAAAAGAGACTGTACGTTTTACTGGGAGTTGGCTTGTTTTCTGATAATCCACTTGCTCTAGTTTGCACTTAACGATGGCAGCACAATTGTTGTACATTGGCTCCACCCTGGAGGCTGTGGTCTTCCTGTAAGGCATCGTGTACTCTATTCCCATTTTTTTAAAATGACTTGTAGATGTTTATTAGGATGCTGTTTTAAAGGGCTTGTTAAAAAAGTTTTGTGAGTAGCTTTACATGTTTAATGTTTGATGTGTGTACGCTCCCACCCCAACTAGCAGCCTGACTCTATGAACAAGTAAAACACTCCGTCTCAGGACCCTATCAGAAGCTACAGGACCACTCACACTGCATTCAGTGATGTAGGTTGCCAGGTCCTGCTCCAGGATGGTCCTCTGGGTCTCCGAGGCCTTCAGCTCCACATCCTTCTGCTGCAGCACTGACTCCAGGTCAGACATCTTCCTCTGGACGAGTGAGATCTCCTGTTCCATCTGGGAACAACATCAAACAGCAGGCTGACTTTTCTCTGACAGCTTCATTTCAACATTTCATTAATCTCTAGGACCCATGGAAGCGTTTTACAACATCTGTTCAGTCTATGGCTGGGATGAGGGTGTCTGCTTAATATCGAGAGTGTGAAATTTAGTAATAATAACCATTACCATAATCATAATATTCATAATAATTACAAAACATTTTACTGGATCACCAAAATATTAACCATGAAGAATCATTAAACAAGAATAAAAACAGACTAAAGACTATAGATAAATGCAAGCCTAAAAACTGCTTTTATTTGTTTATCTATTTATTTATTTTTTAAATTGTACACAATCGTGCCAAAGATTAAAGTTATTCCCAAAACATGGAAAATCTTTAGGTCCCCAGCCTTTGCTTATCATAGCGGTGTTTGTGTGTTTGTGTGTGTATGTGTGAGAGAGAGAAAGAGCGTATGCAAGTGTGCTTGTTTGGTTGCATGGTTGCGTGTGTGATTGGACTACTCATGATGGATGGATGCAATTAGATACGCCAAGCCAGGGCCTGAGGAGCAGTGGAAACCAGAGGGACAGCAGGGCTGCCAGCACAGCCACACACACACACACACACACAGTGACAGCACTTAGTGTTGGGCCACCACCGACACACACACAGTCACAAAGCAGACACACACACACACACACATCAACACAAAGATGCAGCATGGGTGACCATAAAGACTGGGGGTCAGTGTTTACTAGCTTGTGCTGTCGTTCAACATCAGGAATTATATAAGGAATTGTATAAGGAATTACTCGACTCAAAAGGATGTGTCATATTTTACAAATCTGAGCTCTCCTCTGTTACTATTCACAACAACATGGGTTAACACTGTGTTATTAGCAAGGGTAGGAGTGTTGAATTGCATTTACAGTCAATATTGTAATTGAGGTTTTTGTGTATTTTACTTTGCTATATGCACAATGAGTAGGTAATGTTAAGGCTACACCGGGCAAGCTCAACATGTTGGCGAACCAAAATAGCAGCGAGAGGTAGCTTTCTGAATTTTTCCCTTGAAATAATATGACATGACACCAGTAAAGTGCGTACGCCTCTAAATTCATGATTTGCCTCCAGGGGAGCAGCAGGTGAAGATGTTTAGCCATCCTTGGTGAGTGCTCGTTTCAGTTCTGTAACTCCTGAGCTTTGATTCGTCACTTCCTGGGCACAGAGAAGGCTTCAGGCTAGTGACCACACCAGACACCAGATTAATTAACAATAACATACAGGGCGAATTTATGGCATCTCAATTAGGGAGGAGGGGAAACTCCTCCATTGCAGCACTTAGTGGTTAGATGGAAGTCGCTCTATTAACATTAGCCAAAATACCACCCATGAGTTTAAAAATCTTATTTATAGAAAGCTTATCAAAGTCCATAAAAGCATGTATTATTTAAAGTGCAGTTACCGGGATAAAACTCTGTATCTTTTTACTTTTTATCCATTACAAAGGAAAGATAATTGCTGTATTGTTGTTTGTGGTATGATATACATATTTTAAGGCACTCAGTATTAATATTAGAAAGCACTTTACACTTATGAAAGCACTTTAACACAAGTAGCCTTTTACAACGGTACTTCCACAGCAATTTTACAAGCAGAATAAGAGGACTTTTACGAGGACTCTTCCACCGCTGGTCATTACCAACATATTGGGACATCCCGTGGGCTGGAAAGTATCAGAAGTGCACTCACAGATGTGTCGGAAAAGTGTGAAATCATTCTTCAAGGTCAAGACTTAGGAGAAATCTGGCTTTTTTTTTTTTTTTTTTTTTAACGGTGTTGAGACTGTGAAGCTACCACAGTGTCATGCCACGGGGTCGGCCCCATCTTCACAATTAGTCACAGAGAGTAGTGACAAGGAACATTAAGCTGACACAAACACACATAAAACACATGTACACACACACACACACACGCCGGCACAGTCTGAAGCGCAGACTGACAAACAGGCGGCTGACTTAGCGGGCTCTACCAGCACGCTCCGTGATGTGTGGAGAGTAATACCTGTGACATGTGTCCTGAACTTCTGGCTGTTTAGTGTTTTTAGAGTAATGGAGTTTTTCCGAGGGAGATGTTCTTATCTAGAGAGCTGAGGGATGTAGTCACTAATCTGCAGGAGAAAAGAGCGTGGGAGAGGGAGATATAGAGAGAGAGAATGAGGGAGGGAGAAACCACAGTAAACAGTCTTTATGCACAACCTCTCCTGAAAGCTGAGGGCTGACTCAAAGCTTTTATTTAAAGCACTTACCTTTTATAATCCCACTATATAAACGCCACTTTCAGGCCATCAAATGGGATAATTAAACTGTGCCATATGTGCTCTCATGCTCATCATCAATGTTACAGCATACATGACAACAGTGCATCTGGATGTTTCCTACCTGGTAACAGTTTTGAAGCTAATGAAAACAGAAGGAGCAGAGGTTATCAAAGCGGCTGCGTATAAGTTGGGATTATTGCGCCATCAGCATCCATTACAAATAGCTAATCAAGAAAATGTGGCCTTATTTCACAAATTTCAAGAGCAAATGACAACATTCAAAATCAAGCAATGCCCTCAAGCCCTGACAAATCCACGTAGCACATAACCATAGCTTTTCTTCATCAGTGCTGCTTTACTGATATATACTTATAACACAACATAGACAGTTAGCAAATCAATGCATGTTCATTAGAGCATGGTAATCACACTTAATATCCTACAGTGAACCTATACTATGCTGACCAAATTTATGCCCATATTCTATATTAACAGAGACTATAAATAGTCCGCTGATGTTCACACAACTGTCTCTTTAACCACTATTGGATATATTTGGCAGCCTTTGTGATCAAGAGGCAGGCAGGAGAATGAGCGACAGAAGAAAAGAGTGTCTATTAAAAGCATAGGCTCAACTCCCACTCCTCCTCACAGCAACATGCTCAAGCGCTTCAGCAGCAACCAGAAGCTCATGGGTTTAAACTGAACAGCGAACTACCACAAAGATGAAAATGCACATTTGGGTTTGGGAAGAAGTACAACATCACCTCAGGAAACATATTTTTAGAGGATACACTTCTCTTAGCGATAATTCTGTTTTGATTGAGCTGCTGTCTAAATAAGAGTGTGTCCACTAAGAACACTTTTCCTAAAGTACTTATACTGTACAGCTAGATTATAGTCATAGCCTGTATATGCATTTTAACCTTTACACATGACTAAGCAGTTCAGTTTTTGCATCAGAAATGGATCACCACTCTTATTTTCAAGTATTTTACCTCCTGAGGTAATGCATGCAGTTCACAGTATAAACCCATACATATTATGGTTCTACAAAAGCACTGGTGATCACATGCAGTAGCATGTGTGGCACAACACAAAAGAACTACTTCAGACATCAGATGAACAATGGATATTATGAGTCTTTGGAGAGCAGCCTCCGGCGCTCACTAACATAATCATGCATCACATGGAACATGGCTCTGCCCAGAAATGTGACTGATCTGATCATATGCTTCAAGGTTCATTTAATGAGTGAGTTTTTCTGAAACACAACGGGCCACAGCATGGGGCCGATCTGTATCAAAATACTAGCTGGTATTTCATCATCGTTGATGTGACATGAAGGAGGAGCAGGTGGCTTGTAATGAGTGATGGCGAGTCAGTGGAGCAGTGGGGTGAGCAGAGCGTTCGCTGAGGTGAGCTGCTGCTTCCAGCACCAGCTGGTCAGGCTGTGAACACTTATCATCGATGGCATGTACTCCTTGGTGTTTATTCACATGTTTGCATGTCCAGCATGTGTACCAAATGCCATTTTACCAATAGCAAGGCAGCCTTGCTGGTCGGAGAAACCATCCTGACATAAGCAGGAGGTTGCAGGTCTGACGCCCGCATTAATAAAAGTGCTCACCCCTGTGAACATGTTCCTGAGCAAGAAACTTTTGCAACTCCTGGTGCCCCTCTGACCCCTCTGATAAAAATTAAAGCTAATTACACTGTATGTAACATGGTGACTCAAGAGTTGAAAACTTCCTAAACAATGTGTACAGCCTCCTCAGCAGCGAGCCAGTGGTACAGTAGGTGGTTGCAGGATGCCATCCTTGCATGAAGCACCAGATGGGACTCAGATCTGGCTGTCTTCCTCCCAGACTCAAGTGCTAGCTGACTGCCCATAATGAGCTGAGCTAACAGACTGTGCAACTGGGCTCCTCCTCTGTAATAATTAGCTCCCTGAAAGCAATTACCAACAACTATACTCTTAAAAGCTCATTACAGCCAGCAAGATGACAGTTTGACCATCGTGCTGAATTCTACACGTTGGTTGAACATTTCAACACTGAACACCAAGACCAAGGCCTGGAGTCAGGCGTGCTCCACAAACACTGGTCTCGAGCTCATCGGCAAAAAACATTCAAATCCATGGAAGAACACTGGCTTCTAACTCAGTCGAGGAGCTCTTTTTCTGTGGGTTGAATAATGTGTGCTGGGCTGTGAGTCAGAGCTGTTGAAGAGGAGGAGAGTGGAGAGAGGTTGCATCCCAGTCATGGTGTTGCTCTACATTCAGACTGCAGGGTGACCAGAGGCCAGTGCTACTGTATGGGCTGTAGGCGGCAGTGAATCACAGACCTGTTGCAACAGTGTAGTGGCACAGATTCCTCTCTAACAACAAGCTCACAGTCCTGCTCCCATCCACTCCCATCGAGTTTGATCCATCAGCTCATCCCCTCCACAGATAAAACGGGACATTTTTATGCCTATTGTCACGACAACAGCAAATTAGTAATACCACAGCCACGCAAGTAGGACTGTGTCCTTCAGGCCGTTGCCACAGCAGCATTTTTCCGATTCAGAAATGGCTTGCCAGTTCGTGGTTCCCTGCAAAACACCACAGGCTTTGAAGCTTATGAGGACTAAACCTGGCCAAGGCTCGTATGGGACCTCATCCAAGCAATCTGAACTTGGTTTTGATCCTCAATTTCATCAAATGATCACTTGAAGGATTATGATGAAACACAGCAGATAAAACACAATAGATACAAGCACAATTCCTACTCACACACTCTCAGAAAAAAAGCACTATCCCTTTGACAAAAATTACAACACTGTACATTTTTGTGACAGCACATCACAGCACTTTCCTTTGTTAACTTTTACACTTGTTGGAAGTGCACAATTTTTCCACTGGAACCAGGTATAATAACCAACATCCAGATGGTGTTGGAGGCTCTCATTTCTCTGACTATTAACTGCAATGCCACAGAATAGAGACAGGCACTCTGATGTAAGGACCTTACTCTGAAGTAATTGCTTTCTTTCAGGTGAAAGAAAATCCACCCAAAAAAGCAGCGAGTGACGGTGTGATTGCTTCTCTGCTGTGTGGTGATGTATTTTCCTTACTCCCACAGAAAACTGTGATGTCACATGGAGATATTTCCAGTGCAGCTACAAGTTTGATGCCAGAAAATTCTACAGAAAACATCAGGTTTTGATGTCAGTCTCACTAAATCAAACATGAAGAGCTTCTTTCTAGAGTCACTGTTTTGAACTGACAAGAACCACACAGGCAGAAATCCATCGCTGAAGAGGCAGCGATGCCATTTTCTCTACCAACAGTAGCCTCAATAGGCTGTCAAGCAATATGGTCACAGGATGTTGCTAAAATGCATTTTGAGTAAGAGGTGTGAGTCATTCTGGGAAACGTAGGAAATCATACACTGAAATGACACTTTACCACAATATAACTGATGATATGCGATAGAGTATCCAAGCACGGACATTTCCTTTAAACAAAGGCTTTGACTTTCTCTGATTACTAGCGATCCTCCAACCATCATCCCTGCAAGAGCAGGGATGGTAAACCCAGTCAACCATGGCCACAATTATCCTTTAATCACTAATTGGCTTGTATTGTTTCTAAACTCTCCACTGAGAAGGCTGATGCACGGTGCCTGCTGTGGTGCAACGTAATGAGCAGAAGATGGCACTAAACTTACTGGGTTTGTGTTCCAGTTCTCACTAGGGCCACCAGTGCTAAAGATGTATTTGTAGTACTAAAACATACGCTGGATGAATGAACGGCATTTGAATGTCCTGGCAGCCACGCATCACGCGAAGCAGCGATGGTCGAAGTAAGTGACTATCACTGCCTGTAAAAACACGCTGAGCACTTGGGAAAGCACTTCAAAAACCCAATCCATCATTATCATAAATCCAACTGACAAAGAGGATCAATGTGGGCTTCTGAGGAGGCTTTTGGGAAAATGACACTTGAGGATATAGGAGAGCTGGAGCAGTAGAGCTCTCTCATCACGACTCACATTAGCATGCACAAATCTGTGCTGGAGAGAGTTAGTCTCTGTCTGCTCACTGCTCTCTCTCTCTCGCTCCCCCTTCCTGTGACATCTAATGTCGCTTTGGCCTGCCTCCTCACACAGGTAAACACACATCCCAATAAACAAACAGCAAAAGATATGCTGCATAATCCTCCTGACAAGATAAAAGCATGACATTTAACCCTGTCTCAATAAAATCTATTCTATTTGAAACATACCGCAAAGGATGCACCTAATTAAGCAAACTCCATGGCCTGCACTCGGTATATATTTTCCTACTACCAGTACGCTTTTATGTTTTCAATTTCAATGCACTACCAGGCAGTCACTTTCTTACTATCATTAAGCATTTGTCACCCTGGTAATCCAAAGGTATATGAAAGTTTGTTGATGGATAGTGTGACATTATACTATTATTATACCTATAAGAAACTTATTAAATGTTGATTGATCTATCTGTCTATCTGTCTATCTTGGCTATCTATCGATTCATCTCTCTGCCAACGCATCTGTTTCTCTCTGACCAAATCCCTCACTTTCCCTCATTAATATTCAGTTTTGTTCTGCCTTAACAGTACTGTCAGTACTGTAAGTTGCAATCCAGCTGAATAGGCGCCAGAAAGAAGCAGCAAGCTTCCTTCACCTCTTCTCTACCCTTGGCGGAACCTGCTGTTACCATAGAGATACTTTCGTCCAACCACAGTCTTCATCATGTCAGACTTTTTCCTGTTGCCTTCATTTTTTTTTTTTTTTTGCTTTTTGCTTTTTGCACTGAATCTCACCACCAAATACTACAATATTTTACTGATTGAAAGCTGACAGTGAGTCTGGGAGATTCTTGCATGATAAGCCTCCACATAAACATCATCTTCCAACTTCTCAGATCTGGGTCTAGATTAATACAAAAATATCAGAAAAAAAAGCATGCTGTGGTCTCATCAGAACCATAAACAAAGAGCAAGCAACACAACAGTGAGGAGTTACACTCCCTCCCTCTCCCCAAGCAAGTGATAGCCATCAATATGAGTGGAAGCTACTGTAAGCACAGCGATGAGGAGAGATGGGTAAACAAAGACACAGCATTTCAGTGTCGTGACCAAGAATAGCTCTCGCTCCTGCTAGACAAGATAAAGCTCCTGTATAAGCTCAGTGCTGCCAGTGTTATCTCATCACTCTTCAACCCCAGCAGTAATGTCAATCAATCAATCAGCCAAAGGTACAAACATGCTGAGATGAG
>OMLB01028395.1:15561-26360 GCA_900302555.1 Myripristis jacobus | reverse complement strand
TCCCACAGGTACAGTGTGTCTATGTGTGTGTGTGTGTGTGTGTGTGTGTGTGTGTGTGTGTGTGTGTGTGTGTGTGTGTGTGTGTGTGTGTGTGTGTGTGTGTGTGTGTGTGTGTGCTCCCTTGGGCCTTCACTTTTGGGCAGACTGCTTTTCTGTTCCTGTGTATTCTCCATGTACCTCCAAAAATACACAAATCCAAATTTAGTTCATTCTTATCCAAATTCCATTTTGCAGATAGAATTCCAGAAATCAGGCAACACACTGCTGCCTTGTGTATCTTGGCCTGGCTAGTAAATGACTCCCCATTCAGTGTTCGTCTCTGTTAAATCACTTAGCGTCGTCCTTTGGCGCTCCATTGTTGTAGCCTGCTGATATTTTTACCTTCGCTGAGGAGCTGAAACCTCCGGCAGGGGGTTATGTGAATGCCCTCCTCCATCCGTCAGCAGGATGGTTAAAAAAAAAAATGCAAGGATTTGCACAAAACT
The DNA here is from genome assembly GCA_900302555.1 of Myripristis jacobus. Classification (NCBI taxonomy): domain Eukaryota; kingdom Metazoa; phylum Chordata; class Actinopteri; order Holocentriformes; family Holocentridae; genus Myripristis; species Myripristis jacobus. The sequence goes on along the minus strand of OMLB01028395.1, from coordinate 25,875 downwards.
TAGTGGGGAGGTTGATCATTGACTAGAAAAGAAGTGAGTAACTTTTGGGGCCTCAAGAGGGCGTAGCAATGGACCCGTCCTAGCACCAACAGGACGTTATTGGCTCCAAATACATGGTTCCTCACGGAGGTGTGGCAGTGGGTGGCCATATGCCGTGTTGAGACAGAAGGTAGAAGTCAAAAAGATAAGGCTACCGTCAATAAGACAAACTGGCCAAAAGGGGTGTGTCTTTTGACAACACCACTGCAGACAGGGGACAGGTTTAGCACACACAAGGCTGTAACGTCCAGCTGGAACCATGGTGGAGGTCTGCACTCTACTTGGTGCTGCACAGCTTGTATACAGTGTGCAGTGTGCACTATCCTATGTGTTAGATCTATATCTAGCAATGTTTGTATGTATACATGTATGTGTGCGTGTGTGCGAATGTACGTTATGACTGTGCATAATTGTGTGAGATGCTTGAATGTGATAAATCTTGAAAATATCACCATCCAACACTTGGCAGTTGTTTTGAATGTTTTCCTGCCCAGGGGCTACAGATGCAAATGAGCTTATGGCTGAACTATTGCATTGTGTATAGTCCCTATGAAATAAAGTAATACACTTAACTAAATAGTCTGTCTATCGCCAGCAGCAGGCGGATATGACTGGGTTGGACAGTGAAAGCCTGCCTCAGTGCAAAAAGAGAAAAATAAAGTGCCTCAGTAGTACTTAGCCTCCTTTTTGTGGTTCACTTTTTTCTGTATCCTCTCTGTCTCTTGTCTCTGTCTTCTATCTTGCTTTCACCCTCTGTAATTTTGCTGGTTTCCCATCCCGTGTTTCTGAGTATCTCTTCCCCTGCTCCTCACTCTTAATTGGTTGTGGCATGTCAGTAATTTGTCGTCAGCGTAAACAATCTACTGTCTGAGGTAAGCCTCTTCTCGGTGGTAGTTTCCGCAGCTGAAGGGCAGAAGAAGGCCACGGAAAACCCCGTGCTGCACCTGCACGCCAAAGAGCTTCCTCTGTGCTCGCACCCTCTCACCGCCACAACTTCCTCTTTACCAAAGAAATTTCCTGTTGAATTGAAACTGCAGCATGGTCGGATACATCCTCTACATCTTTCAGCAGCCGAGTCAACACTGCGGCGCTTCCATTTTCCAGTTTCCAGTCTCAGAATCTCACAGGTGTTGGACTGCAGAGCATCCTCAGCACTGCAATCCCAGTTTCATGGTTCTTATTTAGACTTTACTCTCTGTCCAGTTTCCTTCATGAAATTGCTATCTCATCCTGAATGAAACCATTTTGTTGTTTTGCCCCAAAAGATTTGCAATTATCTACGAAGGTGAAATGAGTGTTTTTGCTTGTCTTCTACAACAATGTCAGGGTCAGGGTCAGCCACAGAACAGCATCCCCTAGAGGTAGCAGGGAGTCTATCATGCTCAAGACACTTGAGCAGGGTAATTATCAAAGGGCTTGAACCCAGGTAATAAATCTGAAGCAGGGTCCTCCTACTCACTACACCACCCTGCTGTAGTCTGTGAGGCTTTTGTTTCAATATAATTCCTAATGACTGGCATAAATGAAACTAATGACTTGCTACAAATCTTTATTTTTCTAGTAGCATCCTGCAGCGAGGCTTTGGCTATTTTTGTCTTTTCATCCTTTCACTGAAGTGCATATGGAATAAATCTCCAAATTGTCATTGTTTTAAAGATCCATAAAAAAACTAAGTAACACTCAAAGCAATTAATTTGTGCAATACTGTAATAGTTTTTGGATATTTGTATGATGATGATGCTATTAATAACAGTTCTCCAGTGTGCCACTATTTGCATTATTCCACAAGAGATTGGTTTGGTGGTAATTAGTGAAACAGAGTTGGAAAGTAGAATGGAAAGAGCTGAAATGATTTATAACGCTTGCACAAGCGCATCGTCTTCTGACCCGAATCACATTGTGAGCCTCCTCTGTGACTGTTGACAACAGCCTGTTGTTGTTTTACTTTGGCGTTAATGTATTCAAAGGGCGCAGACCATGGGAGGGAGATAATAGGGTTAATGACTATGTAGCCATTTGTAATGTGCTTATTAACAGTGGTGGTCCGAAAACAGGAGAATGATGGGGGATTAAGGTTAGGGGGCTGGAGCAAACACACCTAAATACACACACACACACACACACACAGTGTAGACAAGATGAGGATTAGGAATTTAGTGCAGAACAATAGGCAGACAGTAAATACAGACCAGGGTGGTGACAAAACAGCAAGGGATCATGCTGCAGGGGCCTCATTGTCTGCTGATGACCCTTCAAATATGACAATGTATACACACCACTTGACACACAGATTAGGAGGGGATTAGGGATCTAGGGCACCATCCTCATTGGGAGAATCCAAAACACAGCACTATTATGTATCCCAGTGGGAGAAACACTAAGCAACTACTGTACTTAGTACACAGAGGAATAATCTGAGAGCATGTGGTGTCGCTTTAGCAAAAGATGTGACCGAGCTGTCAGTGAATGAGAAAATCACACAGCACAATATGATTTCTTCACAACCGCTACCATTTAGGATTCTAGCATTTTTGCCCATAAATGAATAAAATAAACACCTCAATAATGAGATAGGACATTTTTTCTCATTCTCAATTTGATCATGAAAGCTCTTGATCCAACTACTAACAATCTCTGACAACTCAACATTTGTCCAAAGTCTTTTTCCAAAAGCTGGAAAGAGCTTTGTTTTTGTTTTTTTCCCCATGCAGCAATGCAAGTATTCAAATCCATGCTGAGAGAGAGGCATCCATTCTGTTCCATTATTTTCATGCTGTTGCTGAATATTTGTGCAAATCAATTATTTTGCCCCAGCATGTGAACTGTTACAGTCTCATTTTAAAGATATAAATGTGATAGACACAATCTGAATATTTGTAAAAAAGTAAGTAAATAAAATTTGAGGGCTATAAATGTTTAAGACATTTGCGGCAAAAATTCTCTCTTCCATTCATTTTGTCCAGAAAAAGTCCTAGATTGAACCTTATATTGGGTGCATTCTGCTGCAACTCGCAATGTAAGTGCACTTTGATTGCTTACAAGCTTGATTAAAAAAAAACACTTTATGTTTCAGTGGAAATCGCACAAGTAGAAGCGTGACAGCATCTGGGGAGACTGTTTTGATTCGCCTGAGCCTTGTGCTGAACTGCCTTGAACTTTGCCAAGCCCCATGTGAAAATAGCGTTTTCTACTCAAGAAACATTCCATAGTGGTGATGTCATTACTCAAAGGCAGTGGCCGTCACACACACACACACACACACACAATGGCCTTTCTGCATTACCACCTGCTTTGACATGAACCGCCTCTGCAAAATTGAACAAGGCGTCTCATAAAAGTCTGCAGCGTTTGGGGCAGGGAGTACGTGATTTGTGTGACACAGTCCAGCCACCTACTCGTGTATATAAATGGCAAACGTCTGTGTGTGAAACCTGGAATAACCTTTCTGGGGCGTTGGCCGGCCTTCAGACTTCTCAGATGACTCCTACTGGCTATTATGTCACGTGAAAACTATGCAACAATAAGGCTCTTTCCAATGTAATAATAAGGAATAATATGTAAAGAGGCCCTGTGTCATAATAGGAAAAGAAAGAACCTATGTCATAATCTGATAATAGGAAAGTGGAGAACCTACCCATGTCACAATAAGAATAATGGGAAAGAAGAGAACCCATGTCATAACAGTGAAGCAGACTGTCACAATCGGTAATCTGAAAGGGAAGCAATGTAATAATCAAAAACCTTTATGTGGTCACAGCAACAAGACGAGTTTGGAAAGAAGAAGAGAAAAAGATGCCACACATGCAATAAAAGGAAGGTATCTGAGAGTTAATAGGTCAATAGGTCAGTGTTCTGTTTTTCATAATCAGTGCTGTTTTATTTAATGTGACAGATCGTCTCTTGAGCCTTTAATTTTGTACAGAAGTATTTAACTACTGTTGACTGGATGGTATTATTATCAAGGCACCTCTGCCTGAATCTAAGTAATCAAATGAAATTATGAGATGTCATAGATTCAGTAGGTCATCTAAATATAGCAGGGCATAAATCAGTTATGAGGATGGTAAACTGTGGTTCGTGATATGAACAGGCCATGCCACAGTAACCTGACTTTTAGTAAAGGTTCAGACATGCACTAAAAGTGTTCAAGAAAAGCAGAGTTGCAATAGTCATAATAATAGAGCAGAGTAATAACGGGACAGGCTTTGGTGATTTGGTGAACTTTGCGGGAAAAGAAGCCAAAATGGAGCTGAGGAGGTCTCCTCGCCCTCACGTTGCAGCTCAACGTGACTTGGGCGGTGGGAGCGGTGCCAGAGCAAAACGTGATGCAAGCACTACACGAGAATGTGTGTCACATTTGAGCGAGAAGGGGAAATGGCCGCCATTGCCAAGATATTTGACCTACTTCTGGCTGCGCTGAAGGAGAAGTGAGCACAAGGGCGCAGTTGAGCACAGGAGCAACAAGTTGGAAGCGGGAGTCTGCACAAAGTTTCGCTGGATCTCTGCATCTTGATAACAGGGTAAGCAAACTATTTATCACCACTAAACACACATTTATTTATGCACTAAACTAATTATTTGCAAGTTGATGCTCTTTTTTTTCATTATTCTTCAATGCATTTGAAATATCTTTCCAAGCACTTGCGCTGCAGCAGTGCATTCCCTGCCTGTGAGAAATGGGCGTTTTATTGCCCTAATAAATAATTGCGATAATGTTTACCCCCCGGCTGCGCTCCAACACTGTTTTGATGGGACCCACGTGACCTGACTCGACTAGGACGTCCCCCTGTCTTCTTACCAGGGCCATAACAAACAAGTTGCAGATAAGGCGACAAGAAAGCACCCCTGTGGGCAGTGGCCGCGACAAGTTTTCAACGTGACATTATTTAGTTTTTGCCACTCCGGACTGTCAGGAGCACCTTCGCTTCGTACCTTTGGCATCATACGTGCGCATCGCTTCGGCACGACAGGCAGATCTGAGAACCTTTACTTTCCCGAGTGTTTTCTTTCGACGCTGATGGTAAGGCAGACGGTCTTCTTTTTTTATTTTAAACTCATATCTTGATGCTTGTATTTTTTTTAAAGTTTGTTTTATTCATTTTGTTTCCTGCATGCAGTCTTGTTTGGCTGTTTTGGGTTGACTTCTGCATTTAGTCGCTTATTTATTCGGTCAAACGCCAGAATACACCGAGCGCGTCGTCTTGCAATTCGTTAATTGACAATTACGCGTAAAGGAGAAGCTGCGCAAGTGCGTGTTTTAATTAGTGAGTGTTATTCTGGCTGTCGTGCGCATTTATTTGGAGGGTTAATCGAGTTCTTTGGCAAGTTGTGGCCCGTTTCTGCGCAGCATCTCATTGACCCACATCCCATGTAATGAGCCTGTCAGTGTAAGTGCGTAGCCTAATGGGAAGGGTTTTCTTCACCGACTTCGCTCATCTTGTGAAAGTTGAGGTTTAGTTTTCGATGCTGTTTGGTTGACCTTTATTGCACGCTGCTCTGGTATTTTGGTGCTCATGGTTGAACCGCGTATTTTTCACCCGGTTGAAGTTTGATTTGAGGGGCTTCGGGCAGATGCAGCGGCTGGTTTTCTCGGTGTTTTTCTGGATGTGGGAGCTCCGCGGTGGAAACCTGATCAGCATACCGCGCCCACTTCATTTTTGACGCAAACAACTTTCACTCGGGCAAAATTAAGGCGACTGTTTGGTTAACTAAAGCAAATGTGGTTCACAGGTGTCAGTGCTGCAAAATGAATTAGATTTTTTAGCTTGCAAGATTAAAAATATATATATATATTTTTTTTAAAAAAAAAAGATGTGTTGGTTAAATCTAAAACGAACAGCTGATCAGACAAATTATTCACTGAAAATACGAAGCCGCTTGCTTTAACTCGCCTACTGTGATTTTCAACATGAATCTAATGGAATCACATTGAATATATGAATAGGTAGATATCGGGAAATTGTGAATGTCTTGTGAAAGCTCAGATCCCCTCGGTGTTAAATTCTGTAGATGTCAAACAATTGCGCAACGCTCCGCCCGGAGCGTCAACCCCTCACCCAACCCCCAGTATTGTTCAGTCCGGTCGGAGAGCTGCTGCCTCTGCCTCAAGCTGGAGCACACAGGCCTCTGTGTTTAACCCTAACCCTAACCCTCTTTTGTTATCAGGTGTGAGCTCTGTAACCACCAGATATGAATAACATCCCTCATAGAGCCTAAAGGGACAACGCCGTAGGCTACATGACGCTTGAAATAAAGAGTAGAGTATTTATTATCCCCGAGAGGCAATTTGTACTTCTCACTAGCAGCAGCAAAATTAGTGCACAAGTGGGAAGTTAAGATTAAAATGATGATTAAGCATATAAAACAGTGGCAGGGTAATAAAAGAAAAACAACAAAATAGAGACAAAACATGAGCAAGAAAGCATTGCCTTTTAATAGAATCCTACTTTTTAAAGTGTTTATTGTTTAATGAGGAGTTTTATGCGGTGAGTTAATGTATTCTGTTTGTCATTTCCCACAAAGCTGATATCAACAGGCCTCTGAGATATCATCTTGTTTTATTACCTACATGGAAGGCTGATAAAGTACTGAACAGACAGTCCAGTGGCTGTAAAGCTGTTTCTAGGAGGTGAAATGAAATGTAGGAGGAAAAATCTGGATGCTGAGGAGGAGCTTCATACAAATCCATTAGAGTCTGAGACCACGGATAAAGTCAGAAAGGAAATAGCCTTTATTATTCACCGCGGTGCAAAGCGATTGTCTGACTCTTGGCAGGGCTACAAGAGCAATTGAAAGAGAAACCTTACCACTCTGAACTTGGACATGTTTAATGTAGAATCAATGTGGATGAAATGACTTGTAGTTGAAATACAATGCAAACAGGCAACATTCCCAGAATCCAAACAGTCACCCTCTAATTGGATATGATCGAGAACAGCAGGGTAGGATTTTCCCAGCTGAGGGAGAACATTCCTCATGAGAACATGGTCTTTTGCTCCTTGTGACCTTCACTGGTGACCTCTGACTGCGAGACACCAGTGCAGGTGGAGAGTCAGGTTCATTTTGACACGGCAGGGCAGGGCATGTTTTTGGAGATTTATTTGGTGTTCATTCACTTACCTGTTCCAGAAGTAATTACACAGCCAGTGGGTTAGGGCACATGTGCATTTGATCACATAAAATACAAAACACAGAGGGCAAATAGTGATGTGTGGGTGTGTGTTTTAGCACTTAAAGGATTGTATTTTTACATGTAATCTGTGCCAGTAAATCCAGATCACACCTCATTGAAACTCTGCAGGCCAGACAGATCTAACGCTAAACCTCTGCCCTTTCTGTTTTGTGTGTGTGTGTTTGTGTGTGTGTGTGTGTGTGATAGGGACATGGCAATGGCCGCACCATCAACATCGACAGCAGTAGCCACTGTGGCATCTGATATGGAGCGCTCTCACCTGGGGGGCATCGAGGCCCTGAAGATGAAGGTGGGCCCGGTGAGGAGAAACCTGTTTGGGCCCGTCGACCACCGCCAGCTGCAGCAGGACTTCCAGAGGCTGCTGTGCATGAGCGTGGAGGTGGCCAACAAGCGCTGGAACTTCGACTTCCAGAGCGACCGGCCGGTGCAGGGCTCCGGCGTGGAGTGGGAGGAGCTGAGGTGCCAGGATGTGCCGGCGTTCTACCGCAGCTGCACGCTGAGGCGCGTGGCTCGGCCCGGAGTCGGAGTGATAAAGGCCACCAGGCGGCCGTCGTCCTCGTCGAGTGGCGAGGGCTCCCCGGCGTCCAGCAGCTCGTCCGGCTCTGGGGATGAGTACATGGAAGGCTGCTACCGACTCCAGCGGCCCGGCAAACGCAGGCAGTCTGCCATCACAGGTCAGTCAGCAGCCAATCACGGGACCAGAACCAGAGCGCTTCATGTACATAAAACATTAAATGTTGGATATTTTAGAAGAAGAATGTAAAACTGAATTCTTTTATAGTGTTGGGTTGGGTGATTCGACCACCAGGGGGCAATATTTAGATTGGACAATGACACTAATCTTTTTGAGTATCACCCGAGCCTCTAATGAGCTCAATCATGATGATATGATATATTGTTAAACATGTTTTGGAGAAGTTTTAACATGCAACTGTATGTTGTTAGTGTCCCAACAGCTTTTCTGACTTGTTTTCTTCCTGCCCCATGCAGATTTCTTCAAGGTGAAGAGGAGGAGGCTTCTGCATTATAAGGCACCTTCTCGGCAGTAGAGAAGCGCAGAAACCCAGCGGAGGATCACCCAGTGGTCACCGTCCCTGTATAAGTCACCTCACATAAAAAATTATCATGTATATATGTAGCAATTTCTAACTGACTGTCCACAAGCTCGTATAGCTTGGGCTTAAAAACTCCTCCAACACCACATACCTTAGTTTCTCAGCACAATGAAGCTACCATCCTCTCGGCCGAGCAAGCGCAGTCGTTTGAAACGGTTTTGTATGTAAAATAATTCTATATTTTGTTATGGAAGCTTATATTGTCTTCTCAGCTTTTGATTATACTGTGAAATGATTTGAATGCACTCTGTCAGGAAACAACCAGAAACGGGCTCTATTTCTGATAGGTTAATTTTGTTCTGAAAGGGCCTCATGTAGGGTTTTTTTTTTTTTTTTTTCCAGGCCCTGACCTCAGTCCTCAACCCTTCTTCTCTCTATCTCGTCAAACCCATGAGAGGTTTTGATTAGATGAGTTACTATTCCTGGCCTCGCCCCCCACACACACACACGCACACACACTCACAGCCTTTCGTCTCACCCCACGGCTCGAAAAGCTTTTCAGCCGCGTGAGTCGAGGCAGGGGTCAAACCATCACCCAGGGTCAAAATTGGCAGCGTGTCTGTGATTAGTTTCAGGCCAAAGGTCAACGGTGGAGGTTCAACGATGAGGTAATGCGGCCTTCGTGCACCACAGCGACTTAAACTCTAACAATAATAATAATTCTAATAATAATATTTCAAATGTGACTTTATGGATTATTTATTGCAAACGGTGCTAGGTCACCGTCCAGAAAATAAAAATAAAAATTAAAAAAATACACCAGCAATGCTTAAAACGAGGTAAGATAAGGTGTTTGTGGAACCCTGTGCCATTCCCCCAAAATTATGCATTATAGATTATAAAAGCAGAGTCATTATGACTCATATACACTCCACCGTTGCCACTTTCTCTCTTGGATAATATAAAATATTGGCTTCTCCTTCCTCCCAATCAGTAAACATAATTTAGAAAGTGCAAATTCCAACATGGTGTCCAAACTATATTTTAGTCCCTTTTTTTGCTTTGTATTATTTGCATAATGGGGTTGTAAAAAATCTATTTAGGTTTTTTTTTTTCCTTGGTAACAGACCAGAACATACCTTATGTATATGTTTTATGTTATTGTCAGCTTCATGCTTTTAATGATGTAGCATCTTCCACTCTTGTCTCTATGTGATGTCAGACTTATGGGTTTTGAACATGCCTCCTTTCTTTCTATGCAGGGAATGTAGCGTTGATATTTTATGGAATGGCTGTTGTCACTGTTTCAGCTTAGGGGAGTCAATCTAGCTGCATCACATTTGCATCGTGTACATATACACATGTGTGTGTATGCACTTGGCACGCATGCGCTTGTATGATTGTGTGCGCTTGCGTGTGGCCATTCTGGTTTGCGTGTATTTTGAGGTTTTCGCATGTTCTAAGTACCCTGCTGTGGCAGCTGAGGCAGTTGAACCAAAGAGGAATTGCTGTGCCATTTTAATCGAAAGACATAATTTACAAGTTTGTCACTCGCCGCTGCTTGACTGAGCAGTTATGCGCCACGTCAGACCTCAAACACACCAGGATCGTCATGTTTATCTAATGCAAATACACTAAAAAAGAAACTGGACTGAAAAATGTCTCAGATGTGGCAGTATTTTTGTAGACTAAATTGCAAGCTTGACGTGATCCCTATCTGCTCAGCCAGCGGTTAAAAGTGACCCAAATAGGAAGTGCATACAGTAATTGTAGTTCTTGGATAAATAGCCATAATTTGGATGATCCTACTCCTACTACCTCATCAAGTGATTAAGTCAAAACAAGCAAGTTATTACTTTTTAAAAAGAAAAAAAAAACAGTAAAAATATTGAAAAATCAAACAAAGCCAGTCGGGCTCAGAAGTTGTTTGTAGCGTCTGCAGGCACGAGCGAGAGAGACGGAGAGACCGAAACAAGAGGGGTCTTATTATTCTGTTGTGGTAAAAGCTGTCGAGGTTGGGCGCTGCGT
>OMLB01028395.1:0-15389 GCA_900302555.1 Myripristis jacobus | reverse complement strand
GCAGACAAGTGGCCTGTGATCCACATGCCTTTTGTCTACTCCCTCGCAGCCACCGCGAAAAGTCTCTCCATCTCTCTTTAACCAAACAACTGCCTCAGCCTCTGTGGAAAACCCGCCACCAAACTGTTTGTTCCTAATCATGTTAACACGGCGTCGGGTTGTTTCATGGTTCCACAAAGTTACACTTTTCACAAAATGTCAAACATGTTGTGAAACAGCATAAATTGCAATGTTAAATTGTTTCAGATTCATTAAGATTACTTTGTTTGTCTTTTTACATGTTTTTGTGTGTGTGACGGCTCTTAGTGCGCGTGCGCCTGTCTTCTCAGCGTGTTCAAGACGAAACTTTCAAAGTCTATATTAACTTATTTTGAGTTTGGATCTCATTTGTTTGTAGGGAAATAATTATAAATGCCCTTTTTTTTGCTATAACTAACTGATTGTGTTATTTCTGAAACTATATCTTTGCACTACTTAAAACCTTTTTGACTAGAGAATTCTATAATTTTATGATTTTCCAAAAAAACAAAAAACAAAAAAAACATTCAAATCCTCACAAATAGGCTGAGGAACAGAGTGGGCATATCTTGACATTTTGAGAGAAATTTACTTTTTTTATTTTTATTTTTTTTAACCAGACAGTGTCGGATCTGTCCTTAGGATTGCTTAGTAGGTTAGCATTCCTTCACCACAACGTGACTAGTCCCTAGTGAAAAATTAGGAAAAGGAAAGACTAAAATAGAAATGTCAAGACATATTCTTTTCTCCATTCCCAAACTTTGCTTTCCTAATTCACCTGTTGCAGCTATATCTAAAGTATAATGTTCTTTATTTTGTCCTTTATGCATGAATGGATGGTAATCTTTGTATACAGTTTGAGATAATTTTATGGTAATTTAATATTGCTTTATGTATCTTTGCAACATGTAAGAAGTGTAATTGTATGGGAACAAGTCATATCGTTTTGATTTGGTTATATTTGTAAAGAAAATGTAAGAGATTTCATTATTGGTTTGTTGGTGCACTGTTGCCTTTTGTATTGTTATGTTCATATAGTGTGCTCAAAATATCAAGATTTTAATAAATGATATCGATATAGAACACAGAAAACTGCTTTGACATCAATGTTTCCTTCATGTGTGAAACTGCTGGGAGATGCAAACAGGCTGCAAAATGGTTTCTCACTGAGTTAAGGGCACCACCTGGTGGCTCAAATGAGCACAGCACATCTTTAGTACCATAGTTAATAGTGATTTGCTCATAAAGATATTTATAAAGGGACTTTTATACAGCTGGCAGTAATGTTCATGTTGTGGCTTTATGCAGCTATTAAACTATAAAGAAATGAGGGCATGAGGATATGCTGCTAAGTTCAAGATGAAAACAGTTTCCACTGAAACTAATTTCTTATCGGTTGTTGAAAACAGTTTATGGGTGCTTTGAAAGACAGGTGATAGCAGCACGGAAATTGCAAAAGGTAATTTGCTTTAATTCAAAACACCATGTACATTTACAGGAGTTAAAACTTTACGAGTGCACATAAATAAAAAAACAAAAAATTAAAACATATACACCACAGATTGAGTTATACATTCAACTTAAACTTATTATACAATCTGTTACGTTAACTTGGCAAATCCAGAGACGGCTGAGGTACAAGGCTCGCTTTAAGTCACATCACTCCAGGTTTAAAAGATCCCAGTTTAGCATAATGAGCCTCTCTCATACCAGTGATCATGATGAAATGCACTTATATTATCCTTCCTGGATGTTGAAAGCACTTAACATGATGATTCACAAATCTACATCCAGGGCAGCAAACTACCTCATGTCCACTAGCCGAAAACCCCCACAATTCACTGCCCGCTGTCAGTATTTTACCAGAAAACTAGATTTTAAGTACAGGACAGCGACTCAGTATGATGGTTGGCTAAGACATAATTTATGGCTGGTGGTTAGTGGTAATTTCCCACCCTGTTGATATCAGTACCTCTTCATCAGAATAGAGTTGACAATAATTTGACACATTTATAGTAAGGTGTTCCTCTAAGAGACGCCTCCCTCAAAGAAACAAGTAAACAAATGTACATTTTCTGCTTCGTACCAGTAAAACTTGGTAAAAGTTGTGAAAAGCAGCTGGCCAGTTTACACTAGGAGACGTGACGTGTGTGCTTCAGTGTAAACCAAACACACAGAGGTGTGAGAAATCAAGACAAGAAGGATTTTTTAACAGTGTGTGTATGTGTGTGTGTGTTTATAAGGATCTCTTGTGACTTTAGACACTAAAAGAGCTTCAGTCGCTGTAAACATTCCAGTCAACAGGAAGTGGAGTTGGAATGACTAACAAACAAGTCAGTGACACGTACACAGTACAGAGAGGACCCTGCCTCCCAAATGAAAAGGCTTTATAAGTACAGTCTCACTCTCATTACAGTGCACTATACACAACCGCAGGAGAGAGCGGCTCTCAAGCAGCTCCGAGGCGCAGTTTCCCAAAAGACTCTTAAAGGGACGATTCAGGTTTAAAAACTGAGTCAATAAAAGCAAAAAAAACCCTTCTGCTTGCTTTCTAGGGCATGTTGCGCTTCTGGCCACACCTAAGCAGGAACTTTGCCACTGACAGCTGCTGAGAGTACCTGCGGCCTCATCACTGACTGGGTGCGGCCAGAAATGCAACATGCCTGACAGTTTTGGCCTCTACAGGGCAGTGCAGTAAGTTTTTTCAAGTTTTCTGCCTTGCGTGACTTCATTTTGATCTACTTTTTCAAAGCCAAGATGAAATGAAAAACGCCTTTTTAATCCTTTCATATCACATCCCTGGTCACATATTGCCTCTGTTTATCTTTGTATGACTTGTGTTTACATAGGCACGAACCAACGAATTTCAGCCAATAATATCATGACATCCACCTGTCAATCAATCTTCTACCTTTCCAATAGTTAGCTAGCTAGCAACAATATGGCGCATCGATGTGTCTTAGGTTGTTCACCACCTAAAATCTTGTCTCGTTTCCCCACAATACCATGATTACAGGCCCACTGGCTAGAAGTTATTCACTTTGAGTTTATTATGACACAGCTCTCAGCCCTAACTAGTTTATCAGCATGACTGAGCAATTACCAGCTGAAATTATGCATTTTATTTTATTAGGTCCTAATCATTGCTTGTGCCTTTACAATCTGTTGTCCCTCCATAATTTGTTTCAATTTCTCTAATAAAAAACAAGCAAGACTTTCCAAATAGTGTGCTGCTCCACACCTTTAGGTTCAATGTGGGCGAGATTAGCTTTAAAAAAAAAAAAATTCTCCCACTTTGGCCTGTCATTTGTTAAAAGCCTGTTGGCAAATGCCATTAAAGTCTAGTCTGCATATTCCAATAACCCACATGCTGGTGCAAGTGCTTTTTGGATGAACTAAAAGGACTTCCAGATCACAATAAATCAGGCTATTTTAAGACCTGACCCATCTCTTTAATGCTAAAAATTATTGCAATGATTCTCTTGGGAAACTCGGCTCACATCTAAGGCTCTCTGCAACAGTGGTTCTCAACATTTATCATGGATGTGATTTTTCATTTTTTATTTTATATGAAGTATTTTATTTTGCTGGCCAAATCTACCCAGTCCTAACTGGACACCTCTGTTCATTGATTTTCTTGTGTTTCATGTTCACTTCTCTGCTAGTGAGGCCTAAAAAAAAACAACAACTCATTGATACAGGTGCCAGCACACAAGTTTGTGGACCGTGACACCAAATAATGATTTTTTAAAATGTATTTCCTCATTTTAGACTTAGCCCAGTTACTGTGGGAAGCCTCAAGGGTACAGTATTCATTATTTCAACAAAAAACTATACACACTTACAAAAACTGGCAATATACTGTATATTACATTTATATTTTTCACATTCTTTAGGTCATTGTGACCCCTCAAAACTCCCCTTGGGATCGTCCCTGGGGGTCCTGACCCTTAGAAGTTGAGCACTCCTGGTTTCGAAGGCCGACTTCACACAACTCAAGTACATCCATGTTTAAAAAGTGAAATATTTACATCCAATGACACCCCTAAAATATAAACAATAGTACATTCTGTGATGGCCCTGTAAGGACTAAACCCACATACTGGTCTGACTGGCAGCCAGGTCCTGTTCAAAACCTCTTGGCTTTTTTTCTAATCACAGGCACTTCAACTGTCAATATGATCCAAAACCTTGCCTTTGCACTACATTTACATTTTACATTTACAGTTTAGGCTTTTAGTGAGCAGGTAGGGCTTCAGTGTCCTGCAAAAAGACACACAGGTGTTGACTGACACACTTTTTGATGTTGTGGGAGAGAAACCTGTCCTTACTGTGAGAAACAGGACTCGGCTCCTCTTTCCTCCTACCTAAACTCACGACAGTGAGACAGCTGAGACATCGTGGCTGCTGTAAGGCTGTCAGAGCTGCTGGCTGACCCCTCGGAAGTCTCTCCACATGGCGCGCACCTCCTTGAAGATCAAGGGAGTGATGAACACAATGCTGCCCCCTGTCTGTAACACAGAGAAGAGCACCAAGATCACAACAGAGAAATTATTCACTCTTAGATTTGCAATCAATGCTGGCATGGCATGGCCTGACTTACCAGGTCTAAAATCTTGAATTTCTCAATAAACACATATCATGAGCTTTTTTCCCCTGGCCAAGATTTTAAAACACACTTCAGATTCAGAGGTTTTTTTTTGTTATTAGTTTATTCTGAAGGGGAAGCAAATATAAGATGAAAACAATGGGGGATAAAAACAGACACTCAATTCCTTGGCCCAAGAATTTATCAAATTTCCCTGATTCTTCCTGTCTGGAACAGACTTTTTGAAATTCTATGACATTCCAGAAATTCCAACACCCATGGGAAACCTTGTATACAGGTGTTGCAGGGGATAAAGACACACTAATTCTACTGCTGGCATCATGCCATGCTAAATTACAGCATCACTGACTGAACACCTCTGCAACAATCAGCGTATACAGTTCATAATTACCAAGACATTTGTATTGATAAAAAAACAAGATTAAAAACTAGAAAAAGCACATCACACACTCAAAGATTTAGGGTTACAAATATGTGTACCTGCGTGTGTGTGTACGTGTGAGTGTGTGTGTGTATGTGTGTGTGTGCGTGGATACGAGAGCACTGCATAGCACAAAGAGCAGTGTGAAGTATTAAAATGCTGAAGTGCCTTGTGTAACAAGTCAGAGGCAAAGAGGCTGCAGCAGATATTTAAAATTTAGTACTGCATTCCTGTGGTATTGAGTGTACAACAAAACCAGGGATGTAGATTCAGTTCCCAGCGGGGCCACATGTGCAACATATGCAGTGCTGGTACAGTACAGGGCTTTGGATAAAGAAGTAATTAGTGGATCTGCAGCTCAAAATATAAAACTTGAACTGAGTCATCTTACCATGACAATGAAGAAGTAAAATACACACATCCAGCCCAACTTGCTCTCAATCAGGGACACCAGGTACTAAAAGATGAGATGAAACGCAGGTTAAGGTCATTCTGCATGTGTGGCTGTCTCTCTCTCTCTCTGTTGCTATGGGTAACCACAGCGTGTATTCAAAAAGTCTGAGCTCAGACATCTAAGAATATAAAATGCTAAGTGTAGGAATTAAGGTAAAGCAAATACTGCTTGTGGAGAGACAGCAGGACTGGGCAATATGGCCAAAAATCAATCATGATATTATTTATTATGACGTTATTTAAGTCTATTATTTATGTTCACCTGTCCCCCAGCGGCTCCTATACTCCCAGTGCCGTCCACTATGCCGGTGACCGTAGCCAGAGCCTCCTGACTGCCCCGCAGAGCCTCCTGTCTCCCCAGGTCAGCAGATATGGCCGAGCTGATCATATTGGATGGACCTCCGATGAAGAAACCAGTGGTGGCCAGCAGCACCGCGTTCACAACCTGGTTGTTGGGTGAGTCTGAGGAAAGAGAAGTGAGAAAAAGACAGGAAAATGTTACTTTGGCTGGAATTACAGATAAAAATGGCATCAACCTGTCACACTGCACTCTTCGTCCCCTTTGTGACAAGGTTTGACCAAAAATGTGGATAGTATTTACTTGTAGAGGTTAAATAAACTATTTTCAGCATCTTACACCAGACTGAAGTGCAACCACAATGAGTCCACCCTCTGTTAAAGACCTACCACAATTAAACAAAATAGCCAAGTTGATGCTGCTTTAGGCAGATTTAATAGGTTTTATATGACAGCTCTTTTTTTTGTTTTTTTTTTAAACAAGACATTGACTGTATTCACCTATGTGCTTTCTCAGTGCCTGTGGCTGACTTCATGAATGTTTGTGGTATTTGATAATGTGTGTGAGTGTGTGTGTGTGTGTGTGTGTGTGTGTGTGTGTGTACTCACGGCTGTAGCCCACCAGAGCTCCCATGGCTGCCAGCAGGCTGATGGCCAGCACTGGGGCTCTCTTCCCTAAAACGTCAGAGATCAAACCCTGAACGGTCCCACCTGACAGAGAGAAACGACGACACAGAAGACACTTAACCCACAGTCAGTATTGCTGCTCTTTTCTTTCGGTCTAGTGGGTGATGACAGTAAATCACAGCAAATGTAAGTATGTTTACTGATCTATGAAAGAGACAAGCGCAGAAGCAGGAAAGGGAAATGAGCACTATCCACGACTCAAATGCTTTTAACCTGCTGACAGTAACTCTGTGTATTCTGTCAGCCACTTTGACAGGTAAATAAACCTCCTTTGGATGTCACGTTTTATTCTAAATATTTATTTGACCTAAAATTTGTGACTGTGGACAGTGAAATCTGGACTGTACCAGAGAGAATAAAAAATGCTAATTTTTTCCATAATTTAATCCACACAAAAACTTATTCTTCTTAATTCAATCCTATTCTCTCAGGCAAGATTGTAGACCAGTAACCATGCATGAGAATTACTGCAAATATTTATAGCTATTGGTGTGAACTATCTTATCTATTTTAAGCCAAAACCTGAGCACTAGCCTGGCACTCACAAACAGACTCTTACTGTAAAAACTGTATTGCCCTTTGTCTGTAAAATTTTTGTTTGTCTTTCTTGAAAAAAAAAAAGTTCTTGATCCCAATGAGACTGGACAAATATATTCAAATTTTACTTTTCTTCGGTGTGACAACACTGGAGGTGACACGTCTGCCACTCACCGATGATTCCTCCCACGTCGTACCAGACAGACAGCCGGTCGGCCTGGGCCTCCTTCCAGCCGTAATTGTTGCTCAGGTAGAAAGGAAGCCAGAAGAAGAAGGAGTAGTTGACCAGCTTCAGACACGCGTAAGCCAGGGAGTACTGCGATACAAACATGGACAAAGTCGTGAGTGGTGGTCTAAGTGGTTTTCTAGTCTTTTTAGAGCATACGAAATGAAATAATAAACAAAAGGTGGCCAACAAGTAAGCCTCGCTCTCTAACTGGAAAACAAAATTAAGAGCTAGCAACCACAAAATAGCCTCAAGTCCTGAAATGTCGACACTTATTAACTCAAGGACAAACAGCACAGAGAGGAGAACAATTAGAGGACACAAGGGAGCATACAGAGGAAAAGGGAGATAACATGAAAATAGGTTGAGTCAGGGACGGGCAGACAGCAGCATCAGTCAATAGACACTGCTTAGACAAAGAAAGGAGACAGACACGTGGTGGAAATTCAAACTGAGAGAAAGAAGATGGACTGAAACAGAGCAGAGGACAAATTGAGAGAGAAACGATATAAATACTCTACCTTTCTTTTATCTCGTTTTTAAACTGTATTTGTGCCCTACAATGTCTGAAAATTACTTGCAGCAAACAGGTTTGATGAAGGAGCTTTAAGTAAATTTTATTTGGAGATGCAGACTCACAGGTAGCACACCGGGCAGCAGGAAAGCCTGGAAGAAGCCGATGGCCTGAGGCGACTCGGCCTGAGGTTCATCCTGCTGCTGGACCGAGTAATATCCTCCGTCATACATCACCACCTCCTCCTCCTCATCCTCCTCATCGCTCATCAGAGGCCTGTGGCTGTCTGTGTCTGTCTCAACAGGCCCTAGACCGGTGTCCGGCCAACTCAGACCTGACACACACACACACACCAAAACTATGTAAAATAGTTATATTCAAACATTGTTTTAGATAACATCAATATTTACTTATACTGGGGAGCATTTCCAACAAAAATGTGACATAAGTTAAAAATAGCTGCTGTGGAAATAATGTTAATTTGTACTAGTTAGGTGATTTAACTGGAAATGTGTGAGGATGCACACACAAACACACTTCGAAGCAGCATTTTAGTTTGTGTAAAAATGTACTTAAATACATTCAAAGTACACACAGAAAGCACTTTTTTTTTAGGATGTTCATTGCAGTACTTACCGACTTCTTTTGGGGAGGTGAGAAGGCCAAAGTACACCACCACCCCACCAGCGAACTGCACCACAGAAGTCACCAGAAAGGCGTACTGTGCACACCACAGTACAGTGTGTTATATTTAGCATTTAGAGGCTGAGGACTTTACAGTAAAAAGGAATCCATTACATCTGTTTGCTCGGCATTTCTCACCTCATATCCGTACTTGAGCACGCTGGAAGCCAGGAAGGCACCCAGGATGTTGCCGACAGAGGCGCAGGCGCTCCACAGGCCAAACACAAAGCCTCGCCTGGAGGAGCACAGTTCTGATGAGTTAATTTCCAAACCACCATGAATCCACTTTACAGAAAATATAAATCACCTCAGGTTCATTCACTATCTCTAAAATATAGCAGCTCTAATCAATTAAAATTTTTCCAATTTGTCAACCACTTGAAATCACCTACCGCCCCTTCACAAGTGTAGTAATTTGTTTTAATTTCATGCCATCAGTCGCTTTTCAAGATTAAGTGCCACTTTTTTTTCCAAATGATGGGTATCTCATTTTAGAACAAAACTCTTCATATGCTTTACGAAATGCGATTTCACAGAAGGCTAGCTGAACTTGCTATTTTTATATTCAGCAAATTATATTTACAAGTTGTGCAGCTGCGGAAAAATCTGAGCCTGAATGGTGTCTATGTTTTGGCAGGAGCACTGCATGAATGGGCGTCATTGTGTGAGTGTGTGTGAGTGTGTGTATCCTTGTGTGTGGGTGTATTTCATAAAGCTCAACTTGACTCATGTTGGAGTAAGTGACACTATTTTTATATGCCAGATAGACTTTCCAGTTGCAACTAAGAACACGCTGACTTGTAATGCACATATGAAAAATGTACGCTGTATCAACGGTCAGACAGAGATAAAGCCTCACACACCCCGACTTGCCAAACCAGTTGCCCATGACAGCGACGACGCAGGGCCACACAGCCGACTGCAGCAGGCCGTTCAGCACCCAGAGGCCACAGTACAGGTAGATGTTGTAGAAGTGGAGCCATTCGGTCACAGTGCCAAACACAAACTCCTGCAAAAACATGCAAGAGTTGTACTCTTAAAAATGTTACCTGATGTTCCCTTAAATAAATCTGCCCTTAAGGAGCACAGAAAAAAACACATTGTATGGCAAATATCACACACATATTCCTTATCTGCTGGTTGTAATGCTTCACTGAAGCTTCATCACACTTCTATTGAGAGAAATATTCACACCAAAGACACCACTATTTTTATGGCTGCACCATTTCATTGAATACAACATATGTAGATGTCCTGTGCATCATTTTATACATATTTCCCTGTAATTCACCAGGAGATATTTGGTATTTTTGGAAACCCTGAGGTCTCCACTAGAATTTGAAATAAATGTCTGTGGGTTTGAATGAAGATCAATGGAAGTGGCAGAGTTGAAGAGGTTAAAAAACTCACAAAAGAATACATTTGTTCAAATGTAAGTTTCATTTAAGCTTATCGGTGTCGTAATAGTTCACAAAATTTCCTTTTCATGCCATTATTTTGTCAGGATAAGTGTTACAATTTTCATACTGTGTATGTGTTTCCACCACATTCTAGTTCATTTATTAGATGACTTTAAACTCTTAATTAAAACATCTAAATAGGACTCAAAATCTACAACTTCATAGCAACAAAAATAAGGTTACAATGGCACACCATCCAGCTGCTGTTTCTAAGTGTTCTTTTAAAACAAGGATTGGACACACAACACAATAAAAGGTGTGAATGCTCACCACTGCAGCGGAGCCACACAGACCGAAGCAGAGCACATAGCGCAGGTTCAGCCGGTCACCGATCACACCGCTGACATACAGACCCTGTGAGGGCGGCACACAGACGACTATGGAGTCACTACATTTCACTATCTCAGACATCACTGGTTAGGTTTTGATCAAACAGGTAACAGGGAGGGGTGATACATTACAAAAATTATACTAATTGGCCTAATGGGGGTGCTATAATTAAACATTGACAATTATCACTCAAATGTGACATCTGACACATCACTGGTCCAATTTCAACAAAGCTTCATTAATGAATAATATGAAATATGACAATATTAGGTGCCATAAATGGGATTCTTAAGTTAAACTGGTAGTACAACTTGAACAAAAATCTAATTCAGCAGTATTTTTTCACTGCTTCCTATACCATTCATTTTAATCAGGGGAGGGCAGAATGAATTTGGAGCTGAAACTAAAAATAACTCCACTTACCAGTGCCACATAAACATTATCATTCATCAGTTGCAGCAACTCCTGCATTTTGAAAATGGCTACATATTTTACACTGTGAGTTTTGGACTTATCGTTCTACATTTGCAGTTATATGTTTCAGATGATTGCAATTACTGATACTGCTATGCTTTACATGTTTCTAGTGGCAGAAGCAAATTTCCCTGCTGCTGGAAGCCAGCACAGCTGAATGAATGTGAGTGAAATACTGTCTTTGCATGAATCAACTTTCCTTCCCAGTCCCACTTGGCACCCTGTGAATGCGGGGGCACCCACATCTGCTGCCAATTCGGCCGATTCTTGTGGCCGACCCTGTTACTCTCAGGAGCTTGTTAAACACGGGAAACTGTGTTCACCACTCACCACAGCGTATGAAAACAGGAAGATGGTGTCCAGAGCTCCCAGAAACAGCGTGGCCTCCTCTTCATCTGCAAACAGACGATTGTCCTCCCATGTCTGAAACAACCATCGAGAGCAAAATTTATCATAGGTAGTTTAGTGAAACACATTAGAGGTTCTAAGCTTAATTTCCTTCATGTGAAACCTGTAGTTATTCATTTTGTACTTTATACAAAACTCATTTTTATGCATTCTCTAATTGAGAGAACTTTGATTTAAATGATTACTGACAATCCCATAAAACTCCCGAATGGCTCATTATGGCACATTATATGACATATTATATTATATTATAAAGGTGAAAGAAGCAAAGTGTAGCTATTACAACTATACTCTCTATACTCAGGCCAATACACATGAACATCAACAGCTAGTCTGTCCAAACTCGGCTATCACATGAGTGGAGGGAACCAAGACGCTGTAACTGATCACAGAGGCAAAGCCAACTAAAATCATTATGATACTTGTCACCTGGTCAGCCTTCTCCATGTGCTGTGGGTCTCTTCCATCCACAAGCCAAAACAAATTCAATATGACATAATTAGAAGCCTGAGGCCAAAGGGCTAGCATCCTGTTTAGGCAAGTATGCTGTGTGTGGTTTGTGGCAGCAAGAGGTCAGCAAAACACAAAAGGGTCGCTTGGAGGATAAAAAAGACAAAAGCCAAAAGAAACAAAAACCTTGCATCCTAACACACTGTGCATGTGCATGTCTCCACTCAGTGAGCAGAAACATCACTTCCCTAGACAGAGGATATCTATTCTATTGTATTCTACTGTGATTGAGCGATAACAGTTCCTGTCCTGGGGGATTCTCTCCGGTTCGTTTCTAATCCGCTGAAACCGCAGCGCTCAGTACCTGGCCAGGGGAGAAGGAAGGGGCGCTCTCATTCTGGACGGACGGCGTCCACTGAGCCGAGATGCTCACTTTCACATTGCTGAATGTCTTCCTGGAGGCGTGCAGCAGGACATAGCTGAGGAGGGAGAGAGAGAGAGAGAGAGAGCGAGAGAGGGCGGTCACTCAGCAAGCAAAGCACCGAGGACTCAGCAGAGACGTGGAATAAACAAGCCAAAGTTCACAAAGAAGCTGTAAAGGCACATAAATGTTTAATTATTAATTGTTTGTAACTCTTCAAAAAAAAAAAAAAAAAAAAAAAACACAAACACAAACACAAACACATACATTAGAAAAATGCAGAAGGGGAGACATTTTGTTCTGGAAAGTGGATTGATTTCTGATCCTATGCCCAGTGTCAGTGCCAGCGCCTCTTAGGGATTTAAAATGGCTATTATGTGCATAATGATATCAAATCTACTGACTAATTACACCGCAATCGTCCTTTGTTTGTCGTGGACTGAACAAAACGGTCAGAAAACCAATGCTCAGTTTTTCTAGCAGAGGGATCAATTTCACAGTTGCAGAGGTTGACCGCTGCTTTGCAAAATTAGGTGAAACACTGGAATGCAACATCATTATCTAAGAAATAGGAAGTGGTCTGAAAGAAAAAAAAACAAACCCAGCTGTTTCACACTGATTTTGCTGAAATGCAGTAACCACTTTCTGCTTCCAGCTGCTGCAGACGGCACTTTGCTTTAGCTTTCTGACCTCCTGATAAGAGTGTCTGAAATGGATGCAGACCTGTGATACCACAGCTGTAGTAGTTAAAGATTAACTACACTGACTACTGAGTGGGGCCTAACAAACAGACACGTGGCATGATGGGGTTTACCATCTGGCGATAAAAATCATCGGTTCACATTCCCTGTGCATTTTCCATTTTAAAAATTGAAATATTTCCTTTTAACTTCTTGACAGGATATGAAGATTTTAGCCAACATTAGAAGTGATGTAAGCTTGCTATGGGTGGCCTGGTACACTCAAGAGAGAACAGGACAAAAAACTTAATATATAAACAGACAATGTACTGTACAAATGCAAAAAATACTTAGTCATATGCATCTGGACTGACCAGTGCTTACAGATTTTAGACATTTTGTGTAAATCCAGCACATTTTAACACCTAAAGACAATCTAATTTATTTCCCATAGTGTCCACATCTGGATAGGAACTGTGCTTATTGGAAATCATTATTCATAGTACATGGAGACGTTTGACCTCTCTTAACCTTGCACCGCAGACCTCTGACCTACTCTGAAATTTAACAGTCGATGCAACTTCTTTGTGTTTTTATGTGCTAGTTAAAGGCCTTCTTGTTACTCAGCAGGCTAAGGTGCACTGCAGCTACTTCTGACTGCAGGTTTAAAACTGTTACAGTGTTATAATTTTTTTTAGCAGATATTTTATACATTTGAAAGTGAATACAATAAAAGCGAGGGTCTAGTCAAGAGAAAACAACGCGAGAACTGTCATAAAGCTAAGTTAAAGTTTGATAGGATGTATGTGTGAACAGGCGGTGTGCAGAGCCAATGCATAGAGGATATGCATAGAAGCAGATTTTTTTCTTTCTTTTCAGTCCATCAGCTGTGGAGGTGTTCGTGAAAGAGCAGCGTCTTCAGCTTTTTCTTAAAGATTGAGAGTGACTCTGTGCTCGAACAGAGTTTGGAAACTTATTCCACCACTGGGGAACCACAGAAGAGAGGAGTCAAGCTTGCGACTTACGGCCCTGTGGTGGTGGTGGTGGTAAAAGGCGGCTTTCAGGTGTAGACCTCAATGAAGGAGTTCAGGTAGGCAGGAGCTTTTTAGCTGCTGTTTTTTTTTTTTTATGCACACAGTTTGTTGTACATCATCCCTCCTCTCCAAGTCTTTCGTGTCAATCTGACTTTTACACTATCCAGTGAAGTATCGCTTTAGGCTTTGTGTTTAGGCAGCGTGTTTTGTCTTTTATGTAAATATTACAAAAGCATTGTTTCAAGCAGCTTAGTGGTTCAACAGGCTTAGGAAATCTGTGTCACAAGTTACAGTGCCGAGACTGTAAACTGAGCTGGTGGCCTTTGTTGAGTCTCATCTGTATTTGTTTCACCTTTCCTGACACTCTCCACCAGTGAGCTGTATAGACCTCATTGGGTTTGCGCTCACCCAGTGGACAGGTGTGCTATCACAGGTCCGCTATGTGGCTTTTTCTACTAATTAACCCAGGTGAGTATTTACAATTCTGATTACCTCCAACAGGTTTCAGCTTTATGAAAACAATCACGGACGGTGGGTCAAGTTTATCTACAGGGCGAGTCTAGTTTACCTAAAGAAGGTGAGGAGGAAGGCGACCAGATGATGATGGGTGTACTGTGACAGGCAGCCACAGCACGAGGGAGGCATCACAGGGGCGGCCGCAGGGAGGAGGCGGAGGACAAGGAGGAGCTGGAGTCGAGGACGTTGGTCTTCAGGGGAGGAAGTTCAGCTAAGGTCACCCACTGTGCCACCGGTCTACAGCAACCACAAGGCCTTGTCTGGAAAGAACGAGGTGGACATTATGAGCCCTGGTTACTCTCTTGAGTTTATTTTATCTTTGCATGAAGATTTTTCATTCAGTGAGATTTTTTTAGTATTTGATAAAAGCGACACAAACACACTAAATGATGGACAGCACTCATAAAATATTGTTTGATACTTTTGCAAGGATAGTAAGTTACACTTTTACAAACCAGATACTTTCAGCTATAGATGAGACAAAGTGAACGATTAAGATCAAATTGTTATTATTTTGTGCGTGTTTTGGAATAGAGAGCGTGTATCATATATAGCTAGTTAATCTATTTAGAGAATGTGGCCTCTTGGCCTTCTCTGATAATTAATCAAACAACGTGAACAAGGAAAATCATTCTTGGTTGAACTGTTCACTTTACATATGCGGTCTTTACAGATTAGGTAAGTAGGCACTGCTTTGTTCTGAGGGGTCACAAGCCAAGTAAAATGAAATACAAATACTATCCAATACAAAAGCCCTTTTTCATTTCACTCTGTTTTATTATTTCATTGACAAATCACCCCGTAATCACAACTGATGTGTGGTTCCACCCAGTGGGCGTATGACTTGGAGCCCAGCCTGGCACCATTTAACTGGTGGTGTGCACTGTCCATTCAGTCTCACTACATAAAAAGACATGAGACATACTGATTTAACTCGAATCCCTCCCTAAAATCAAATGCACAGTGTTTCAGCTCATGTTAGTGAGTCAACCAAGCAGTGTGGCTGCCCTACCTAAAAGGAGAGCATGTTTCAACTGTATTTCAGATACATATATAAATGAATATTTCGCAATCACCATTTTGCAGGTCTCAGAAAAAGATGGAATTACCACAAGCCCTTATCATGCTGTTTCAATAGTCTTATAATGGTATGCAGATAAGAAAGCTAGG
>OMLB01028392.1:8342-23852 GCA_900302555.1 Myripristis jacobus | reverse complement strand
TATTTATGCAACCACATTATTTTAGTTTTTTATTTTTATTTCCTGCCTGTAAAAGATTTTTGTTGGTTTTTCGATTGAGTTGTACAGGTTATAGGTCACATTAAAGGTGGAAAATTTTCTGCAATGATTTATCTTGGTCTCATTTTTTTACATGACAAAAACCTGGCATTTTAAGAGGGGTGTGTAGACTTTTTATATCCACTGTACCTTGGAGTCGGTCAGTCATCCCTTTCTTGCCTACATCATGCAAAATGCTGCAACTAGACTTTTTTTAAAAAATCATTTTTGGACATTCTTGCTTTATTTAATAGTGACATTAGAGAGAGGCTTGGGAGACGGAGGGTGACATGCAGAAAAAGGGGTCTAGGCTGGATTCAAACCCAGGCCGCTGCGATAAGGACTTAGCCTTGGTGTGTACTAGGTGGTCTTCCAGGTGAGCTACTTGGGTGACCCCTGCAACTCGGCTTTTAACTGGAACTCACAAGAGTTCTCACATTTTCTGCATACACAATTCCCTTCACTGGCTGCTTGGGTACAATTTAAAGTCCTGTTATTTGTATAGAGAGCACTTAATGGTTTAGCAACCTATAATTTGTCAGACATTTCATCCCCCTACTTGTAATGCTTCTGTTGTGTCACTATGCACCAGACAAACACTGACTTACTGAGCAGTAACATGGTTTATCAACCGAGGCTTACACACACACACACACACACACACACACGCACGCACGCACACGCACACACGCATGCACACACAAACATACACACACACACGCACATACACACACACACACACACACACACACACACACACACACACACACACACACAGTTGGCTTTGTCTCACTGTCTGACTGTATAAATGTACCTTCAGCAGGTGGCATAGCTTCACTGTGAACACATAGAGCCAAGCCCAAGTCACCCATTACCCCTACCACCCTAACCCTCCAATTTGCATGTTCAAGTGTAGGTGTAGGGTGTCCCGTTACTTCTTGAGATAGAGTGTATGGGCTAAGTGCAGGGGCTGTATGGTCATCCAAAAGGATATTTTTGAGAGGCACACTCAAAAACAGAGGGGTAGAAAATTTTTTGCCGTGCCAGGAGTCCATAAATACAGTATATATTCACAAATTACAATGTAACAAGTATAAAATCAGTTAGGATATCTTAGTTTAAAGGCCCCATGGCATGAAAAATGCAATTTTAGTTGTTTTCTCAGGGCCACATAAATATTGTCCCATGCATTAAACCTGTGATAAATGGAGAAGTGCACACAACCCGTTCTTTGAAACTCTCTTTATGATATCATAAAGAGGCGGAAGAAGCTAGCCAGCCCGCCTCCGCTCCCCAGGTAACAAGCTAACAAGTTAGCCGCATTCCGAAGAAACATTGCTGCACCACAGACGGATGCAAGGAGACTCATGTTTCACTGCACTGTGCTGTCTCCACACTGGACCAACGTCAACTCCGCAACCGGTATGTGATTTTTTCTCTGTCTCATCAAGACGGGACCATCCTGTAATTAATGTATTTGAGGTGGTTCGGTGTCTCCTGCCGTCTGTGGTTCGGGATCGGAGTTGGGCTCAAACATGTACGGTTGGCTAACTTTTTCATAATCTTTACATAGTGACAATTTGGTCATAATCTCAGAAGCCAGTATTTTTTATTTGCACCTAAAACCTGATTGCGCTTAGGTTTGATACATGCTAAAATGTTCATTAATTTAGAAGTTATAAACATGGTAGTCATTTACAAAATTTGGCTGAGAGCAAGTGTTAATTGCAAGCCCGGTCATAACATTAAAAGGTACTCATTGATGTTTATGCAAACCAGGCTTTCTAGTGAAATCACAGAGTAGACACATAACCTTACCTGATATAAAATGGGCATCGCATATGCAAGCATTTTTGATCATGTCCTCAGTCCAGTCAACAGTTAAAATTAAACCCTGGAAAAGTGTACAGCATGGGGCTTCATGTAAATGCAATAAAACACATAATTGGGTCTTCATGACAAGCATTTCATAAAAATTGATTTTCACGATGTCAATAGAATGTCAGTCAAACGACAATTTGTAAATAATAGTCCAACATTTTGACCATGTCCTGTGAATGAGGTTTGAAAATATAAATCCAGCATACCTTTAGATTTGTGCACTTCGCCCTCGTCTGATGTCGGTGCAGATCAGTGTGAATTGCTGAGGTTACAGGAACACTGTCCTGTCTGTTTGGTGCTTAATACAGTAGTTTGAAGAAGTACAGTGGCCTGGTAATGAAGCATTATGGTGCTGTTTTGTCTTATTTGTCTTTACCCAGACTCATTTTCCCTCTTCTTTACTCATAAATGGGGAACTTCTGCACAGATAATAGGCCCGTTTCCACCAAATAGTTCCTGGTAGTTTTGAGGGGGGCAGGAACTACTACAGGAACGTCCTCTCTCTCGGCCCTCTCAACTGCTGTGTCTCCACTAGGGCTGTAGCGATACACTAATCTCACGATACGATATGATACACGATATTCAGCTCACGATACGATATATATCACGATATTCAGCCAACGATACGATTCAGTATGATTCGATACGATTCAATACGATTTGATACACTTACATCATTTTCTGAAAGATTTTAAAGGGACAGAGTGATTTTGGTGACATCTTGTGAGTATTCCATTCACTTGGATTGAATTAATTGCACTGAAAACTGAAAGCATCGATCAATTACACAATATATGGCTCTAACTGGACAGATAGTCTACAGCTTGCAAATGCTGGACAAGATGAATCAAAGATGCGATGAGAAAATTAGTTTGATTTATTGAAACAGTGCAAACTGTGGCTTACAAGCCTTAGAAAAGTGCAGTATCACAAGTGAACAAAACTGACACATGAGGTAGCCAGGAGAGTAAAAATAAACCATGGCAGCCAATAATAATCAGTTAGCATTACCTCGTCCGGGTGGTGACATTTTAGGTGGGCTCGTAGGTTGGTAGTATTTGGTTGTGTGTGTTTGTGTGTGGGAGGGGGGCTTGATTCCAATAATTTAACAGTATGTTAAATTATTATTTTAAAAATGTAAATGACTTATCTAACAGACCTAACAATTCAGCTACCAATGAATGAGCAGTAGTATGCATGTGATAACATAGATTGAAAAATAAGCCGAAGTGATACCGCTTCTCTGAATAGACAAGCTAAGCCAGTGTGCTGCTGTTAGCCAGTGAAAATAGAGCGGAGTGGTAACTCTTCGCTTTGTTACACAATCCATGTCAGTGCGCTGCTGTAGCGCAGTGACATGGATTGAAGGTGCTGGATTTATATTCGCCGCCTCTCTCCTGAATCTCTTAGCTCTGACTGCGTAAACAGGAAGAGAAAGACGTCGGTGCCTGTGTAAAGAGAGTATCTAGACGGGTAACTTGCTAGAAATGCTCTACATCGACACTAGCGGCTGGCTGACCTAATCGCTTTTCTTGCAATGCGAACGGGGGAAATGGGCGGCGAGCAGAGTGCCAGACGGAACATGGGGGATTTGAATGGGGCTTAATGTATCGATACTCATGGCTGAAAAATCGATTTTCTGGGGAAACAAAATATCGATATATCTCGCAGAATCGATAAAATTGCTCAGCCTTAGTCTCCACCGAGAGGGCCAAGTAGGAGGAAGGTTCCTGTAAAGTTGTGTGACGTAAGATATAACGTAATTGTTGTGCGACTATTTTGACCGGGGTGACGCGGCGGCAAACAAACAAAGAAGAACAGCAGAGCAGAAGAAGCAGAAGTACGAGGCAGAAGTACGAAGAAGAAAGCAGAAAAAGAAAGATGCTTATCAACATGGAAGGAGCTGAGGTGGTTGCTGGGTTGCTGATGTGTCTCTACGTGTACATGGCGGTGGAAGCTATGAACGAGCTGAGAAGACGTCTCGAAGAGGAATTCGACCGGGCTGAAATGGCCAGAGAGGAAATGAGACAACGAATAATCCGAAGAATACATTTGTTGGAAGCTGCTGCAGCAGAGGATGGACTTCGGCTCCACAGACTCAGACGAAGGGTAAGCTATTTTTAATATTGCAAACTACTACACTGCTCCGCGTTAGCGTATTGCACTGTACTGTATACACTTTGCGCTGCAGTGTGTAAGGCTTCAAAAGTTGTTCATTTCACTTCGGTTAAAAATACAGTGTTCGATGAAATGAGAGTTAACTTTATTGCAATTTACTATGTTACAGATTCTTCTACAGCGTGCACGGCGTACTGCTCCCATTGTTTGGCCCCACAAGAGAAGTGATGCGTGGTGGAAAGCGGTTGTGCCGACTTTCTCCGATGAGCAGTGGGTGCAGAATTTCCGCATGTTGAAGGAATCTTAAATTATCGCCTGTGTGTTCCCCTCCAACAAAGGGTTGCCATAACAGTGTGGAAACTTGCAACAAACGCAGACTACAGGAGCATCGCACACCTGTTTGGGGTAAGCTGTTCGACCGCCTGCAAGTGTTTGAAGGCCTTCTGCTCTGCCGTGGAGGATATACTGCTGCCTGAAGCTATCCAGTTTCCAAATGCGGACAAACTTCAGGAAATGGCTAACTACTTTGAAAACAGGTGGGCGTTGCCACACTGTGTGGGTGCCATAGATGGTTCTCACATTCCAATCTTGGCACCTCAGGAGTACCACACTGAATACTACAACAGGAAAGGTTGGTACTCTATTGTCCTGCAGGCAGTGGTGGATGGCTAAGGACTTTTTTGGAATGTGTTTGCTGGGCTGCCAGGCAGCATGCATGACGCCAGAGTTCTTCGCAGATCCGGACTCTGGAATATGGCTGACAGGCTCTTCGGAGGACAGCATCATGTGATTGGGGGCCATGACATGGGCTACTACATCTTGGGCGATGCTGCGTATCCCCAGACAAGCTGGGTCATGAAACCTTTCATGGACAATGGCCGCCTAACTGAAGAGCAGACCAGCTTCAGCGTCAAGCTCAGCAGAGCTAGGGTGGTGGTGGAGAATGCTTTTGGCCGACTGAAGGGAAGGTGGCGATGTCTGCTCAAAAGAAATGACTGCAACTTAGACAAAGTCAAGTCTGTTGTCATCACATGCTGTGTCCTCCATAGACTGTGTGAGAGCCATGGTGAGGACTTGAGAGAGGAATGGGCTGAACCTGTTCACTTCAACCAGCCTGATGCACCGCTGCAAGATGGGGCTGATACAGGTGTGGCAGCACGTGCTGCTCTTATGTCTCACCTTAACAACCGTTGAACAGTATGAATAACAGGAGCACAGAATATTGGAGCTTGCTTGCCTTTTGTGAAGTTCATAATGTACTGATTTTATTTTTTTTTTTTTGAATATTAAACACTTGAAAAACAACTGTCTGTGTCCAACTGCGGGTACCATTTGTTCGTTTTCCTGTTGGCACCGCTTCTGCTGTTGTGGTCCTTAAGCTTCTTATAGTCCTGCTTCAATTTTTTTAGCTTCTCGCGGCACTGCTTCGCTGTGTGGTGAATGCCCAGGGACCGTAAATGTGCTGATATTTCCTGGTAAATGTTCTCGTTTCGCCAAGAAGACTCAAACCCCCGCTGTATCTCCTCGTTGCCATAATAAGCCGGCAACGCCTGGACCTCGTCGTCAGTCCATTTGTCGTATGCCTTGTCTTCCATTTCTTTGCAGGTCAGAAATGCAGATAAAAAATGTGGCTCCCCGTCGTCTGCTGGGTTTTAAAAATGCCGGCTATTTCGCCGCTTTCTGTTGACGTCACATCCTGCCGTGAGTAAATCCAGTCAGCGCCAAATAAACCCCACCCAGGAGTTTTTCGGTGTCGCTCAGAGTCCCTACCCCGAGGCAGAGCCATTTTTTAGCCCCTGTAAAAGTTCCTGAACTCTCCTGCGGTGGAGACACGCGACAACGGCCCCGGCCCTGTAAAATTACCCCGAAGTTCCTGCGGTGGAAACGGGCCTTATGGCTACTGATGACATACAAACTGGGGTCCCATTTCAAGGTGAAGATTTAGACACCTACCCCTTACAGCCCAATTTTCAAGGGCCACTACCCAGTCAAGGGCACTCTACCCCTCTATATAGTGTTTCCTGTTTCCTGTCTAATTGTTTTTCTAATCTTTGAAGCACTTTGGTCAACATCTGTTATGTGCAATTTAAATAAAATTTTACTTGACTTTGAACCATTACATAATGATTTACAATTCCAAATCAAATAAGTATGAGTAGATCATATACTTAGACAACTATAGGCAATTTTCAACAATAGGTCATGAAGTCACAAATTTGTGCTTTTACTGGCATTAGATTTGTATTACTGTGTGATTTGTTTGGTTACTACTGTAAATTTCCTCTTCCCTATCAAGACCACTTCCTGGTCTCCTGCATTTGCCAACATTTCTAAAATCAATTACTTTTAAAAACATGTCCAATTATCATATAAATTGCTTTATTTAAAATTATGCTGAAATAAATTTTACAAAATATTACCAATTAATTGGCAAGAAATTCATTTGTCGGCACTGTAGTCTGTATTTTCTCCCCAAAGATATTTTATTGTTTCTAAATTTTAGTGCCATTTATCATAATTTTGAGAAGAGTATGCATATTTATTCATCCTGGTTAAAATACAAACAAACAAACAAACAAACAAAAAACTGTTCAGGAAATATTGAGTGTATAAGTGTGTATAAGTGGCACATTTCTGGAAATTTCTCTAATAAAATATTTTAAGAGAAAATGAGTGAGCCATTTGTGCATGTGTGTGTGTATGAGAGTCTTTGCCAGTATTTTGTTTGTCTTTTTTGTGACTATGTGTTCTCCTGTTTGTCTTTGGGTGCGCCTGCGCAAACTGGTGTTATTTCAAAAGCCATTTCCTTTCATCTGGATTCAGAGAACTCTTATTTCCCTCATTAATGCACAAAGAAATGAGTGGAAAGATTTGCATACGTACTGGTGAAATGGAAAACAACACTGAAGAATCAATATGCTGGCTCACTCAGAGAGGGGCTTTGATTGGTCTCTAAACGAGAGAGGGATACTCTGGTCCTTCAGTGTGAATGATTGTGTTATGAGCAAAAAGGTGAGATATGCTCATTGTTTTACTTTAAATCGAACCCTAAACCTTTGGAGGCTGATTGGTTGATCTGTCCAAGATTGTTTGCCTGCCTTCCATGCATGCAAGGATAAGCTCTAGCTCCCCTGTGACCTTAAAGTAATAAAGCAGGTATTGAAAATGAATGGTTGGATGGATGGATGGACCATTGGACTTTGTCCTCCTCTCTCTCCATAGACAATACTGCAACTTATTTGTAAAAGCAAGGATGAAGAAAGTGCATACTGTATCTGCTGAGCTAAAAGTGTAATTAAAAAGAACACAGTATTCAGTAAAGTGGCCTGCTTCTACTGAGACTTATCTAAAAATATCATTGTTCTTTATTAGATCAGATCAGATGCATACTGTAAAGTATTATATACTACAAATCACACTGGCATACTGTAAACATAGCAGTAGCCCAAGGGCAATTATAGTTTCTCTGTTTATTGGAAATATTGAAATGAGAAATGCACATTCAGTCTACATGAGGAAGGTATTCTGGTATAAGAGAGGAGAGTTGTTTGTTAGAAAGTGTTAAATATAATGCAATATTGATAAGCTGAACTAAATATATCTGACACATCACTTACATCCAGATTTAAAAAAAACAAAAAAACAAAAAAAAAAAAAATTAAAACAGTTCCATTCCTATAGAAAACATTTATCACTCTGATAGTTCTAGTAACTGTGTTCTTAAAGGTGTGATTCAAAATTATTTAAAGACCTCTGCTCTATCTGGCTAGTCTGCCTCATCTACCTGTATAAGTTCATTAATTGTGTAAATTATTTTTTCTGCACCATACTAAATCTGTTAACCAAATGTTGTGTTATACAGCTAAAGAACAGTGTGCAGTATTACTTTGACAATCTGAACATGCCTCATAGAACATATTGTAAATCATCTACCTCTTTAAGTAAACCATTTTGTGGTAACTCCTGAGGACCTCCATTAAAATCTCACCTGTGGCCCTCTTGTTCCACATCCCTGGCCAAAATGACTGCACCGCCCACAATCACCCGCTGAAATAATCCATTAATGTCTCATTAATATAAAATAAAGAGCCCAATCCAATCTTTGATAAGAATAGCTATGTTGTGCCAGAAATCTGCTTTTAATTTCTGTCCATTTATTTTCTACCACTTATCCAGGACCGTTTCATAGTGGTAGCAGGTTGAAGAGGCTGGCCCAGACATTCTTTCCCTGGCCATGTCCGCCAGCATTAATATTTTCCTGACAACAATATTTCTGTACATTCCACAAATCAGAAGACTATCGAGCTGTGATTTGATAGTATTGACTAATTGTCACGTCAACTGTAACTTTGCCTTTGGCAATGAAAAAAAAATCTTTATACCCCCCTTCCTTTTTAAGCTGCCTGCTTTTTTGCTTACCACACAGTTCTTTTCCAGTGT
This sequence comes from Myripristis jacobus, assembly GCA_900302555.1. Taxonomy (NCBI): domain Eukaryota; kingdom Metazoa; phylum Chordata; class Actinopteri; order Holocentriformes; family Holocentridae; genus Myripristis; species Myripristis jacobus. The sequence goes on along the minus strand of OMLB01028392.1, from coordinate 15,356 downwards.
CATGAAGGTCCCGTGTTTAGCTTCTAGTCAGAAACCATGACAACATAATTGCCTTCTCTGCTTGTCACTGTCTGTCTCTTTCTTTCTACCTCTAACTTGCAAACCTACCTCACAGCTCTGCCAAATCCATTAAAGGGGAATGGCTCCATTTTTGCCATTGAGATAAATGCAGTAATAAATGCATTGAGGTTAATGCAAATTGTGATAATAGTGACTGGGTGCCTTTGGCTGGATGCTGTGTGGGTGGAATGCATATGACAAATTCAACCTACCCACTGGTTTATTTGGTAAATTTTGGGTGCACACAGTTTTCAGATATGCCCTTTAAAGCAGATAAGCACATACATCACAGTGATTTTGGAAGCGAATGTCCCTGGTCATGTCACGATTTACATATTTCAAACTTTTAAACTATTTCTAGAGATTTGTGGTTTGCCATCAGTTCCTGGGATATAAAAATAAATATTGTCCCTATCTGTTGCAAATATTCATTTTTATAATCACTTTTTTGTCATTGCTTTGCCAGGACAATCAGGATCTAAAGACTACACAAACAGTAAACCCTAAGCGCTCCAGACTCCTGTTCTGCAACCCTGCTAACAAAACTTGAAATGTCCCGATGAGTACATGGTATGTCATTCATCTGAGCAATCCTTGCAGCACTCAAGTCCAAATTTATCCTCATATCAATCCAGGAGCAGTTCCACTCTCAAAACATAATAGTTTTGGTAGTTTTTCTCTGGAGCCGAATAGCCCAGCATGATGTCCTATATAGGATTTTCTTCCAGAACTGCCAGCCAACTAACAACTCACTTTCCAATTATGTGTCCAACCTTACTAAAAAATGTCTACAACAGTGAATGTTTGAAGCTTTTGTTTTCATTGGGACCCTCTCGTTGCTTTTTGGTAAAGATTATGAAACATGTCAGAATATAATTTTCAAATCAGGTCACAAAGCATTAGGTATGCCTGACAAAGACCCCCAGAAATCAACGGAATAGCTAATAACAAATCTCTGAACAGAGATTATTTGGCAGAACTGACTTAATCAAGTTTCAGTGTCAAGTACTTCATAAGAAGACATTCTTTTTTTCCTAAGATTATTTTTTGGGGCATCTCTGCTTTATTTGGCCGACACAGTGGAGAGAGACAGGAAAGGCAGGGGTGAGAGAGGGGATGACATCCAGCAAATGGCTTGAGGTTGGATTTGAAGCCAGGACGCTGCGATCAGGACTCAGCCTTAACAAGTGGTACACATTCTCTCCTGTTGGGTGCCCCTGAAGATGGATGGTCTTTCAAGTGAACTCTAAGGGCTCAAGTTTCGCAGACCTGCGAGGGGGGGGCACAGCACAGCTGCGCTTTGCCAACTGGGTGTGGCCAGGTGGATTTTGGTGGTGGAGTTTGGCACACCGTGCGTGGTGGTGCAAGTACTCCGCCGCCCCTCCTACCGGCGGAAGGGAGGAGGAGAGAAGGCGTGGAGTGGGTTTGACACAGCCGATTCACTTTAAACCAATCAAATGAGCCCCTGTCCTCGCCTTTAAAATGCACTGCGCAAAGGCGTAATGAACGTTTACCCAATTGACATGGAGGTCTACTGCCGCAGGCGGAGTGGAGCCGGTGTAGTGGAAGTTTGGCTGACAGGCGCGCAGTTCGCACACATCACCAAAACCTCACACACAGGTTACCGGAATGTCAGGCACATTAACAATGCAGTAAATACTGACATAAACCATTATTCAATGCTACTATCTCAATCAGCACATAAATTTATCTCCATATCGACTGTCCCACCACAACTGATGTCAGATCAAAGGAGATTGGCACCGTTTGTGCTGATTGTGAGGTTTTGGCGACGTGTGCGCCTGGGCGCGCTCTTGTAAATGCCCAAATGGGATAGCGGGTGGTTCTGAGGACCTGCTATCCGCTTTCCCTAACGTGTGTGGTCAAGATAGTAATTGTAGGGAATGTGCATAAACACGCCCACGGGCACACCTCCAGGCGCAAATAACGGAGGCGGCATAATGTATAGCAGGTAGTGTGGCCGCAAGATACCGTTTAGGGATAGTGGAAGCTGCTAAATGCGTAATTCACGAGTAGCGGGTAGTAGCAACGGGTCGTGCAGTGTGAAAGATAGAGCCCCAGGTCTCTGCTCCTTTTCTTTACCAAAAAACGTATGCATTTGTTGGGTATTTTCTGGAGGAAATTCCCAGTGTGGCGTTAACAGGTTCTTGGAGTCTGGGGTTTTTAAGTGCTTATGCGAAGATGTCACACCTGTGCTTTGGTGAAGGCAGTGTAACACTGCGGCACTAGACCAGAACTCTTTACATGAGTAAGGACTGCAGACACACACAGCAGGGCAAAGTTCAGGGTGATTTATTTTCTCAAGCACAAGGATGGCAATTTACTTGGTGCAGTCCCAACATACCCGAAGTGAAGACAAAAAACAAAAAAAAAACAAAACATTAAACACAAACCTAAATTAACAGTGTATAATAAATTAACCCAAATACAATGTATAAACAAACACATGAATTAAACAAACAAAGAAAACACAGGAACTATGGTTAAAATAAAAAGTCAACTTCACCTTTAAAGCAGGCAGCACAGCTCCTCACAGCAGCCAACACCAGCGGGGCATGAAAAAGACCTGGGCTGTATTCAACGTAGACGTACCAGTACGTAACATCAAGCTAACAGAAACGATAAAGCTCTGAACAACCTGTTGCATTACGCAAGCGTTGCAGGTATGGAAGCTGAGAGGGCAATTCTCCTCACGATTGTAGCCGAAGAACTGTCTGAGCAGGGCAGGACATTACTTTCAATGGATCATTAATAATAGGGGTACTGCAAAAGACCTTTGACATCACTGCCACTGCTTTGGCGATCAGACGCAGGAGGAGACCTCCAGCCCGTATCAGTGGTTATGTGGAAACTGTAGTTCCTAAATATGCTGACTCGACTTTTGTTGCTCATTTTAGGATGAGAAGAGAAACATTTCTGGTGACGGAGCTGCTCTACTCTACTGTGTGTATGCACCTCTTGTGAGCTGGACTATCACTTAGACGTAGACTTAAGAACCACTGTTTATAAAATGGAAAAAAAGTGTGTTAAGTTTTAAGTTGAATAAAAGTTGCCATATTATTGAAGAAAAACAATAATCTGTATGATCTATCATCATACTTACCACCTCTTAAAATAATGGGTAACATTTTAAACATTGGCTACACTGAAATAGCAACTTGGAAGCCAGAATGGAGCACTATCGTTTTAAATCGCGGAGGCTTAAATACAGGCTGATGCTGATTGGATAACACCTCTGACACACCCACAAAACGGAGGAAAACTACCTCCGAGGCATGTTGCTCTCTTTTAACAATCAATCATATTTAACTGTTTTTAATCATGTCATTTTAGCAATAGTGAACCGCAATATCAACCTTTTAATACCTGAGAAATGGAAATTTCGAATTGGTATGTTCCACCTGCACTCCTCCCCTGGTGCAGGTGTAACCATTTACCTCAATTAGGAGCAATCAATGGTATTTAACCAGGTCAGACTCGCGGCCTCTCAGGCCCAAGGAGTGAACTACTGGTGAGTATTAAACAAAAATGAGATTAACAGAAGAAATAATAATAATGATAAAGTTCAGTCAAGGCAGATGTTAACATGGCAGCATGAACTGGGTGTGCACCCCCAGCAAAACCACACTGCCCAGGTGGCCATTAATTTATTTTCTGTTGGTATTGTCTGTTGCTACAGTGGCCATGTGGTCCCCATAATCACAGAAGACATAAGCAATAAATGGAAAGTTACAAAAACCAAATGCAAGGACAGTATAACCTGAACGATGAGATTAATGCATAATCCATTACAGGACTTTGCAGAGATGAAAAAAAGAAGAAAAAAATTGAGAACATCTTATGCAGGTGTTATTAATCACTGAAATGCAATTAATTAGATCCCATGGTATAGTACTGGAAGTTTCTAATGTTGAGTTAAGTCTTTTGATATATTTACCTGTCATACCTAGCAGTTACTCAGCACAGATGGGAGGAAGCAAGAGGATGTAAATGATTGCACTGAAGCCTATGAGGTTATTACATGCTGTTTTGGTTAATTTGTAAATGGTGCAATGCTCCTGATCCTGATTTGCTGCTGTTGGTTTACATTGCACTGAAAGCCCAACTCCTAACTCACTGTTGCTTTGTTGGTTGTAAGTGACTCTTTTATATTTATTCCCTAAAAAATCAGTGTTTTGTTAAGCAACTTGCCACGAGGTATTTATTTATTTATTTTTTTAACTCAGTTATTACTTACTGTATTACATTAGCTTTAGTTGGGCATGCAAAATTAGGTGGTGATCTCAAAAATATTGCAGTAAATTTGAGGTCTTAGGATCTTCAGCTGCAAATTTTTCCAGCAAATTTTGCAGATTGGATATCCTGCCCATTGTGCATTGAAATGCTCCCACACTGATGACTGGGTGTTTCTTTGGTGGCTCTCATTGAGCGCGTTTACATGCACACCATATTCCTGTATTATTTGGAATATTCTGGTTGCACGCGAGTCATGTAAACACGCACCGAACCCGATTAAAGTCATATTCTGGTTGGAGAAAATTACGAATAAGACCCCTGGCATATGCCTGTTCCAACCGGAATATTGTGCCATGTCTTAAGGGTGCCTTAAGCCTTAAGGGTGTAATCTTCAAACTTTCACAGATTTAGAGACCACACACTTGATGATAACAAAAGACAGATCGCACAAGATCTCTCTCTTCTGATCTTATAGTGTGTGGTGTGCACTACGGAGCACACCGCACACTAACCGATTCTTCAGCAGAGTATCAGGTTCTTCAAGCTCAATATTTCAATCTCGCATAGTCAAATGTGACTTCAGTGTAAACAAACATGGCGGACGAACAGGAAGAAGCAATGATGGTTGTTTTCAGCCTCTTAGAGGCTACTCACATTACCCTGTTTGTACCGTGCCCAAGCACGTTTGACCCCAAAATCCGGATTATTGTGATCACAAGTGTGATCGCTCTGTTCCGTGCTTGAACGCAGTACACTGAATGTTGCTATGAGAGATTCTCGCTTGTTCACCTATATCCTTACATTATTTTGCTATTTACAGGTTTTGATTCAGGGGAGTAAAACAGTTACTTTAGGTTTCCTCACTTTTTAATTCATCATGTTATGGTCTCACAACAATCAAGATACCACATCAGCATTCAACATTTTTCAATAATTTCAAGTACACCGACAAACACTACTTTGTGCTTTGTCAAGAATTTGGAGGTTTCTACAGAAACAGGGCAGCAGATTTCAGTGAAAGACCTACTGTTGAAGCCTTAACACCAGCTTTCACTTTCTCATGTTAGTACTGCACATCTCTTGTCACCAAAGAAATATCAAGATTCTTTCTCATTCTTTCTGCCTTTTTCCAATTCTGCCTCTCCTGTCCTTGCTTGTCTTTTTTGCTCGTTTTTTTTCTGCTTACTTCATTTTTCTATTTTATTTTGTCTTGTTTACCTTTGTTTCAGTTGAATTTGATCTGTTCAACAATGACATTCATCTGTACATTTAACATTCAGTATGTGTTTAGGATTGTACCTTGTATAGTGTAAAGCTGTAACAGCTGGGGTTGTTGCGTTGCAGGACTACTCAGGATAATAAACCACACCATTGTATAATTACTACGTCTAAAATTCACTGTTTATTCTCAATTTGCTTTACATTACAATGTCCTCTTTTTTATGCAGTCTTTTAATCTGCTATGCAGTGATTTTTTCACCCCCCCTTTAAATTAGTTAATTTGAAGTACAAAACAAACTGTAAATAATGGATTACTGACGCTCTCTCCCTCTAAACACACATGGTGTAATAACCTGTCAAATGTTTCTTCTATTTACTCATTTACCTCCCAAATGGCTTTCTCTCTTGGAGCATTCCAACATTTGTTTGGGTCTCAAAGTGACTACAAATAATTTCTCAGAAGAAAATTAAGACAACAACAGTGACACCGCTCTCCTGAAGGCCAAGCATGTGACCATGCATGTGCATGTGTTGATGTTGCCTCTTGCATGTATAGCATGACAGCTTCTTTATTTACCTATTTGTTGATGTCAAGACACAGAGGCTTCTATGTAATATCTGTCCTCCACTGATTTTGTCTTGGTTTGATAAATGCTATTAAAATCACACATTTCAAGTAAAGTATTTATTGGTGACGGCACCTTGAATGTCTTGTCAGCTATGATTTGACCAGATGATCCGCTTATGGCATGTGTTGCATTATGGAAAGCTGAGAGAACAGTGGAAATAGCTCACGGTAAAGCAAAGATAAGTTGCTGTTTGTAAAACATGATGATTTTGCACTGTGGATGAGGAGAATAGCAAATGTACTCAAGAGGCAGTCATACTCAATAAAATGTAATTTTGGATGCTAAATTGCTGCTTGAAGAAACTCATATAATTAAGTAACCAGAAACATCTTGAATCAAACTAATCAAATCCAGGTGCAGTAAGTTTGTGTACAACAGTGGGAAGCATATGCTGTGTGTTGCTTGGTAAAAAGTAAATATGCAGTAAAGGTCAAAAATTAAAGTACAAACACTGAAATAAATGAAATTATTTTGTGTGTGGAAATTTTGTGCAGTGCGAATTTAAAAAAAAAAAAAAAAAGGTTGAATTTTGAATATGCCCACAAGAATGCCCGTTCTCCCTGAATTAATTAAAATGCAATTGTTCTTGGTCATGGTCATTGCCGAGTGGCTGGTGCGACTACCCAGAAAGATTAATCTTTAATTACACCTCCTCACCTAGAGGTATGATGGCGTAGTAATTAGATAGACTGAGGTCACAGGTATGATCCCTGCAACAGCCTCTGGGTGGATCTAAATACCTTATTGCATGTATCCTTGCATTGCATGTTAAAGACATGTCATTTTATTGCACGTGCCCCGAGAAGATGAAAAAGGAGGAGACTCTTGAGTATATCCTCAACGCACA